>WNWK01006106.1:65000-110250 GCA_009830355.1 Cherax destructor | reverse complement strand
TTATATCTTACCCTAACTGCCTCCTCTTTTGGTTTATAAACCTTCACCTCTCTTTTACTTACTGATTCTATTTTCCTTGTATCCCATCTAACCTTTTACTCCCTGTAGCTATAACTAAAAAGTGATCTGATATATCTGTGGCCCCTCTATAAACATGTACATCCAAGTCTACTCAACAGTCTTTTATCTACCAATACATAGTCCAACAAACTACTGTCATTACGCCCTACATCATATCTTGTATACTTATTTATCCTCTTTTTCTTAAAATATGTATTACCTATAACTAAACCCCTTTCTATACAAAGTTCAATCAAAGGGCTCCCATTATCATTTACCCTGGCACCCAAACTTACCTACTACACCCTCTCTGCATGTTTCTCCCACTTTAGCATTTAGGTCCCCTACCACAATTACTCTCTCATTTGGTTCAAAAGTTCCTATACATTCGCTTAACATCTCCCAAAATCTCTCTCTCTCCTCTACACTCCTCTCTTCTCCAGGTGCATACACGCTTATTATGACCCACTTTTCGCATCCGACCCTTATTTTAATCCACATAATCCTTGAATTTACACATTCATATTCCCTCTTTTCCTTCCATAACTGATCTTTCCATGTTGCTACCCCTTCCTTAGCTCTAACTCTCTCAGATACTCCTGACTTAATCCCATTTATTTCTCCCCACTGAAACTCGCCTACCCCTTCAGCTTTGTTTCGCTTAGGGCCAGGACATCCAACTTCTTTTCATTCATAACATCGGCAATTATCTCTTTCTTATCATCGCATTTTACATCCCACGCCATTCAGACAACCCAGTTTTATAAAGTTTTCTTCTTTTTTCGTTTTTAGTAGATTTGTACAGGAGAAGGGGTTACTAGCCCATTGCTCCCGGCATCTTAGTCGCCTCATCGACACGCATGGCTTACGGAGGAAAGATTTTTTTCCACTTCCCATGGACAATGAGAAAATAAAAAGAACAAGAGCTATTAAGAAAAAGAAGAAAAACCTAGATTGTGTATGTATATATATGCATGTGTATGCCAGTGTAGGACCTAAAGTGTAAGTAAGTAGCTAGATATACCTGTTATCCAGCGTGTTTATGAGACAGAAAAAAGACACCAGCAATCCTACCATCATGTAAAACAGTTTCAGGTTTCTGTTTCACAGTCACCTGGCAGGACGGTAGTACCTCCCTGGGTGGTTGCTGTCTACCAACCTACTACTATTTAATAAGGCATTAATTGTCAAAGTTTAATGATTAATATAAATACTCCAAAGCCTTTATTTACTGTACAGAAATTTAATTTAATTAAATAATTTGTATGTGTATTTATTTTATTTGTCATGTATATACATGTTTCAATATTTTACCTATTGTGAGGGCCATCTACATGTCTTTTTTGAGTCGGCTGTGCTTTACTGCATATATAATATTTTTTCTTTTTCTTTTTGGCTAAGGACCACATATTATCAGCAGTGTACATTCCTAAATTAGTACACTCTACTTAATTTACTGCTCACCATAATAATAATAATAATAATAATAATAATAATAATTAATAATAATTATACTTTAGTTGTCACAGGAGAGAGGGTGTTTTATTTATTATACTTCAGATTTTCAAATTAAAGTGATTTATATACTATATACAGTACTATACATTTTATTGTTTATCATACCAAAGCTTAACTCTGGTATATTATTAATACCCACAGGGATGTAGTCAATGATTAAAATTATTTGTGTGTACTAAGGGACATTAAGACAAATGGTGATAGAGGTTCACAAGGAAGATAAAGTTGACCTTCATGACTGAGGTAAATTTAGATTAATTTAATATCAGAAAATACAATAAGACAATCAGGTAGAAGGTTGTCATTCATCTTAAATTAATATATCTAACAAGAATTTCCAAATAATATACGTACTGTATTAGGAATTTTTAATTCTACAGAGGAAAGTTTTCACTGAAATAACATGAACATAAATTTAATTTTATATTAAGTTTACTTTACATGTAAATTTAATTTGCTATCTCACAGCCTGAACTGTAACCACTTTCCATAAACCCACAAGCAAACATAACCATCACCGCCTAGCTGATCAAGCACCTCCTACTGGAACTTGTCTTGTTTCTTCTTACAGAAACTGTACTGGCTTAACTTTAGTGGCTACTTCAAACAAAATTACAGTACATATATGGTACTCACATTCATTGTAGCACTCGGTGTCTGTGCAGTAGCTCTGTGACTGTCGAAGCTGACAAGTACAAAACAAAGGAATTAATGTATTTCATATACATTAACACACACGCACATGACACTGAAGGACAGGAGAGATGGGGGGATATAACGATACGTATATAAAATACTAACAGGAATTGACAAGGGGACAAAGACGGGATGTTCCAGAGATGGGACACAGCAACAAGGGGCCACAATTATAAGTTGAAGACTCAGATAAGTCACAGGGATGTTAGGAAGTATTTCTTTAGTCATAGAGTTGTCAGGAAGTGGAATAGTCTGGAAAGTGATGTAGTGGATGCAGGATCCATACATAGCTTTAAAAAGAGGTATGATAAAGCTCATGGAGCAGGGAGAGAGACCTAATAGCGACCAGTGAAGAGGCAGAACCAGGAGCTGTGAATCGACGCCTGCAACCACAATTAGGCGAGTGTACCTACACATGGGATGGGAAACAGGAAAATGAGGGCACAGCAGGAAGTTGAAAACTCAGACAAGTCTTAGGGATGTTAGGAAGTATTTCTTCAGCTTTAGAATTGTCAGGAAGTGAAACTACCTGGAGAGGCAGGATGCATACTTTGCTTTAAGACTAGGTACGATAATTTTCTCAAAGCCAGGAGTGAATCTAGTTGCAACCAGGAAAGAGGCAGAACCAGCAGCAAATTGGCCCTCAACCACACATAGGGGGAGTACACACAAGTACACATCTTAGCCATCGTGTGTGGCTCAATCACTGCAGATAAGCAGGAGAATAAAAGGGGTAACATTTATGAAGGGATTCGGGAAACCATCAAGCCGGAGTTGAGCCCCTGGGGGGTGGGAAGTAAATGGTGCACTCTGAAGGGGGGGGTGTTCATTTTGCAGTTTTTAACTGAGTGTGGACACATCTGGCAAAGATGTGAGGAGTGAATGATGAAATGTTTCTTATTTTTAAAGGTCACCCTGCCTTGTTATTATAATAAAACAAATATTTATAAGATGGTATTGCAATGCCTGTTTTGCTCAGCTCCTGAATCCCCCTATCTTATCAGCTGAAAAAAAGTAACCATTAGAACCATATGGTAAATCACAGGGAAACAACGTCAGCAATGAAACTAGCCATGATGTTAACACTGTGTTGACTGAAACAGATACTTAACCACACAAGAAAGTCATCTTCACACAAGTTGTTTTTCCACTCCCTAGTCATATTAGTATATCCTTTGCTATAAACAATTTTATAGATGGATCTTAAATAATAGATAACTTAAAGTACTGCCCAACATTTTCTGCTTTAAAACAAGAAAAAAAGAAAATGACTGTAGGCGGGCCAATCCAGTGGATGGTGGTGTGTGGCAAAACATGGTAGACAGCAAAGGTTTCCAGCCTAGGCAAGATCATATATGGTTGGAAATACACTGTATTAGGTATTCCAATACAGTCTCTCCCCCACTACGTACTCGTTTGGACAACCGGAGTTTAGACATGCTCTCCAACCAGTATGCATACCTAAATAATGTATATTAGAGTTGTTTCTTTTATTCTGTTTATTATAATACTATAAAATTTACACTACTGTATAAACATTTAAAAATATGCCAGAAATGTCTTTGGTGCAAGGGTGACATTAAAACAATATCAAAGATGGTTGACACAAACCCACTACCTTATAGTAGTATATTCCTCACTTAGCGACAAATTTGTTTCCGATGTGGTCTTAGGAACGGAACTCCGTTGTTAAGTGAGGAGGCTTATAAAAATAATGTCTCTAATTGTCATTATATATTGGTAAGAATGTTGTATAAATTTGGAATTTCAGGTTAGGCGTTCTTTTTATCACCTATGGCCAATCCAGTGTCAAATGTTCCAAACATAGAACACTCTGGATCGGAGCTGATCTTTATCTCCTCTTCCTACCTCTTCACCTTTCCTATTTTTTTCACTCCCTGTCCTGTCTTCTGCCTAGGTGGGTTCTGTTCTAGGGGGTTTGTCCTGCAGGGATTTTGTCTCCCCTGTGGGAATTAGCTCTCCTGCAGTGTTCCTCATATTCCTCCATTATTAAACTACTACTACTATTTCTTCACTAACCTCCACTCTCTGTCCCTTTTTCACACAACTCCCCTTATTGCTGTCTCAATCACTGCTGCACTACTACTAACTGCCACTACTACCTAACTACTCCCTCCTGTTCTACCTCTCTTCCCCTCGACCCCCTCTTGTACATACTCTGGCTCCCTTCCCTTTGTGCTTATCTGTGTGAATGTTAATAGTCCAAGTCGGACCAAAACTCGTCAAGTTTTAATTGCCTATATGCAGGTTATCTCTGTATTGTTCCAGTCCGGGACTGCCTTTTATTCTTTATACTGTACAGTATGCTGATTTGAAGACTAAGTGAAGCAGTTTTGATTTTTGCAGTTTGACACTAACAGTGTGCCCCATCTCTATGAAAGTTAGGAGAATGCAGTTCTGAATAATGAAAAACAAAATCAATAACTTCCAGTAGAAAAAAACTTCCCAAAGTATGTTTTCTCATTAACTGCCTCCCAGCCTCATTCTCTTGAGTTTTGCTGTCTCATGTCCTCAGCAATGGTTCACACATTTTTGATCATCTCTATAATGGTCTTCAGTAAATAAAAAGCAAGGAAGGGAAATTATTAGCAAAACTATTGGCTTGGGGCACCCCATCCCCTCACTGCACCTAAACAACACACACCCAACAGCTCATCAAACCACCCATCTAGTTCTCATAATTTTTATTTCTCTTGTATTGTCTTTTAATAGTATGTATAACCATATAATAATTTAAATAATACAGAACTAGAATAAACTCAATCAATTTCTTTAGCATTAAGTACTTAGTGAATAAGTCTCTAGAATAAACTGCCCCTAATGCCATGGCATGCCAGTGGCTCTCCTTGCATTACAGTTTTATAATTGTTTTAAAAATTGTAACTAAATAACATTGTACACTTGTAACATGCATTGAAATAAAAATTATTATTATTATTATTATTATTATTATTATTATGATACATGATGAAGAAAAAAAGGTTAGGGGGTGCATTGGGGGGTATCTGTGGAACAAGAACTTTATCCATGGAAGCAAAAAAAGGGAAGTATGAGAGTATAGTAGTACCAACACTCTTATATGGGTGTGAAGCATGGGTTTGGATGCTGCAGTGAGGGGCGGCTAGGAGGTGGAGATGTCATGTCTAAAAAAGGGGAATGTGTGGTGTAAATATTATGCAGAGGTCGTAGTGTGGAAAGAGGTGTGGGTTACATTCAGCCCGCTGACATTAGTCAGCGGGCTGAAAAGGTGTTGGTGGTTTGGTCATTTAGAGAGAATGGAACAAAGTAGAATGACTTGGAGAACATATAAATCTATTTTGGAAGGAAGGCGGGTGGGTTCGTTCCCGAACGGTTGGAGGGGGGGGTAAAGGGTTTTTTTTTTGGCGGGGTTTGGACTTCCAGCAAGCATGGTGAGTGTGTTAGATAGGGTGAATGGAAAGAATGGTTTTTTGGGGCCTGCCGAGCTGTTGGAGTGTGACGGGTAATATTTTGTGAAGGGATTCAGGGAAACTGGTTAGCTGTTGAGTCCTGGAAATGGGAAGTACAATGACTGCACTTTAAAGGGGGGGTTTAGGATATTGGCAGTTTGGGACGTCTAAACTGTCGTATCTACGCCTCTGCAAAGACAGTGATTACGTATGAGTAATGGAAAGTGTTGAATGATAGGAAAGTTTTTTTCTTTCTTTTGGGTCACCCTGCCTCGGTGGGGAAATTTTCCGAAGTTTAAAAAAAAAAGGACAAAAAAGGACATTAATGTAGTTTAATTGAAGTAAAGTTCAGCCGACTACAAACAATGCTTCTGGTAAGATAGACATGCCTCTCACTATTTTTTAACTTTCACCCTTTAATCTCTTTCCCCCGAACACCTGCCACCACCACCACTGATTCTTCTACTCCACTACTTTATGGAGGTAGAACTGGCAAAATTCACTGGGAGGAGGGAATGGGATAAGAGAGAATAGAATTGATTTAGAAAATTAGATACACAATTTAACGGTCACAGTCGGCAACCCCAATTAAACATAGGTGCCTTTCAAATAGAATTCATTTTTTTTTCTCAAGAAAAATATTTTTTCTGACCTTTATCCTAATTAAGCAGAATAGGTAAAGCAGAAAAACATGCTAAACAAGCACAGTACAGCGAAACTTTGATTTAACGGACTAATAGGGAGGAGAGGGTTTTTAAAATGTTAATTGTTTTTCACCATCATAACAGACAATTTTGGATTGTTTGCTAACTTTATTGGCCAAACACAAGTGCTTCTTCATTACCATAAGCTCAATATTAACATTCGGGTCATCTTAAATCATTTGAATAGTAGTATTCAGGCGGGGTTGTAGAAAATAGTTTGTGGAGCACTGTTGTTTTTAACAATGGTACTGGCTAGCTTTTTTGTTCCATCTGATCTGCTTTGTTGTGAAATAAATCAGCAGTGCATCCATGAGAGTTCTACAGTCAAAGGCAGTTAGGGGTTTTCCTCTGGTTGGGTTTCCATTTTTTTTTTTTTAGATTGCTTAATTTAGTCATTAGAGCAGCATCTGTTAGTGTGGGAGGATTGGAGTCGTTTAGTCACGAAGGCTTCCTGTAGAGTTTAATTTTTTTGTTTAAACAGATTCTTTGGGGCTTGGACTTTAAAGATATTTGCCAGGTGAGTACTCAGGAAAAGCTGTGCCAAAACCCAATGGACCACTATGATATGGTCTTAGATGCACTGGAAAACGAACAGAATGCAGATGTAGTACTATACGTATACAGATTTTGCAAAAGCCTTTGACAAGTGTGACCATGGTGTAATAGCACACAAAATGCATGATAAAGGAATAATGGCGAAGTAGGCAGATGGATCTTCAACTTTCTAACCATTGAACACAAAGAGTATGTAGTGGTAAACAGGTTAAATCGGATCTGCCATAATGAAGAGCTGTCCCACAAGGCAAGTCTATTCCTGTTCCTCATTCTCCCATCAGACATAGACAGAGATGAAACCATTGCCTGTATCATACTTTGCAGGCGTCTGGGGTCTGCATGAGTGTCATCCATTGAGGACACGGCAAATCTCCAAGAAGATATCCAAGGGTTTTCCAATAGGTAACAGAGAACAATATGATGTTCAATAAAAACAAATTCCCAAATGGGACTCCGTTATGGAAAACTGGAGGAAATAATAGCTAGGACTGAATATACTATCAAACTCTAATCAGACAATAGAGGGAGAAAAGTAATGTGAAGGACCTGGGAGTGAAGAATGTCTGAAGACCTCACCTTCAAGGACCACAACAATGCCATTATCACATCTGCGGGGAAATTAGGACGGATAATGAGAAATTCAAGACAAGAGATACTAAGCCAATGATGATCCTTTTTAAATCACTTGTTCTCTCTAGGCTGGAATCACTGTACATTAACCTCCCATTCAAGGGGTGAAACTGCACATCCCAGAAAAATGTACAGAAGAACCTTTACTGCACGTATAAGTTCCATCAAACACCTTAACTACGGGACGCCTGGAAGCCTTGACTTGTCTCACTGGAGCGAGAGAGATGTATCATAATCTACACCTGGAAGATTCTGGAGGGACTGGTTTAATATGCACACAGAAATCACTCCCCACGAAAGCAAAAAAACTTGGCAGGCGTGTAACATACCCCCAGTGAAAAGTAGGGCGTCACTGGTACACTAAGAAAGAAAAATGTTTCCCGGGCCCAAGACTTTCAACAGCCTTACCAACCATAAGGGTATTCCAGTAGCCCCTGGTTGTTTAAAAGGGCTGGGAGATACCTAAAGTCAGTGCCAGATCCAGCCGGGCTGTGGTTTGTACGTTGGACTGCGTGTGGCCAGCAGTAACAGCCTCGTTGATCCACTGGGAGGTCTGGTTGTGGACCGGGCCGCAGGGGCGTTGATCCCAGAATACCCTCCAGGTAGTAAAAGGAAGATTTACCTACATTCACCATTTTTGTTATTGATTCAGTGGTGGAGGTGGTGAAGGAGGCAACAGCTCCAAAGCTTGAAGTCATAAGGGAGATGGTAATCTTTCCTCATCTGAGCTCTTCTCATCCTGAGATAAATTTTTGTGCTGGCTCTCCTTTGTCTTCTTCCATTGTCCATAGTATAACTGTTTGTAATTCTGTGGGTACTCTACTAATGAGCTTAGTTTTGAGCTATATGCATCTTGTCAGGCAGCAGAAGTGGTGATGGTGTGGTTGATGAATTCATTACCTTATACTGATGATTTTTGATTCGGTTTAGTTAGGTTATCACAGTTTTATGTCATCTTTATTTGTACTTGCAGCTGTTCCTTGCTGGATGTCTTACAGTTTGGCCATTTCAAGTAGGACCTGGCAAAGCTATTTAGGCTGAAATGAGTAGCAAAACACCAGTGCTACTAGTGCTGGTGCTGCTGCTCAGTCCTGCATTAGTCTTAAGAACTGATGGCACAGAACATAAATACAAGAATTATGAAATAATAATTATTGTGACATGCATTGCATAGCTAGTTTTTCGTACAGGAAATAAAAATTGTAAACCTAATTTTGCAATTCTAATGAATCTTCTTGGAAAATAATCATTGTATTATTGTGAGGAATTGAACTGCAGGAAAAAAACAAAGTTACATAAGAAGCTTGTGGTATGTTAAGTGTATACTGCACTAGAATAGTTTACCTGAATATTGCAGTTGTACATACCTATATTAAAAAAAATGGGAGGGAACACAAGGGACAGGAGCCTCCTCATGGCCATCTCATGGCCCCAGATGCACTCACAAGGATCAAAACCTCCATCTGCCATTGTGTTTATCTGGGGGAAAAAAAATGAATGATTCAGTTAAAAAACAGAATTTTCTTAATTAAAATTCAATTTTGAATCCAGATAACACAGGCATAACACTAGGGAAAAAAAATATCTCGCTGATAGTTTACATTTATGACAACCTGAGTAAACACTCCATGTAACTCAAAGGACCCAAAATTTGAAACAACCAAAGCACTTACAATATTAAACTTACATAAATGTTCGATTTCCGAGGTGACTAAAACTCGTTAATGATGGTTCCATGTTTGGTATTTTGTACCACTGAGATACAAAGCAGTTTTGACAAGCACCATCATTGTTTAGTAAGTTTATTTAGTACAGGTATACAAGTACAATTACCATAGTGTAATTTACCTGGATAACCCCCAAAAAAGTCAAAGTGACTTATTTCCATTGTGGTCCTTGTAATATCTTATTATTTAAACCTCAAAAGTTAAAACAGCTCAGTAAGTCAACTGTGTGAAAATAAAGACTGAGCATCATAAGGTTTTTTCCCAGGGTTTCGCTCTTTTTCTTTTCTTTGGTGGGGGTAAATTAACAGTTTGTTATGCTGATTAAGTTTAAAATTTTTTTTTTTGTGATATTAAAAGTGACCTCGGAGAAATATACTCACGGCGATTTGATTTTTTTTACTTGTATTCTCTACAAGCTATTAACATGGGCTAATTAGTAACAAATGTTTATTAAACTCTTGGATTTAAAGACAAGCAAAACAATATTTCCATTCCCGTATAATAGTAGACAAAAACTAGAGAATTTCTCTGGCCACCTAACCATCCTCCACACAAACCTTTCATCGGGACACTTTCAATCACTTCCTGGCAATAATATTACAAAAGTGTATAGAGTTTCACGTATACATACATTCTCTTTGTTTTTGGAGTTGCAAAACTTGAAGGGTAGGGAAATAGGAGGAGAAATATTGGAGGTGGATGGTCCCAGGATCCTCAGACACAGTATTTACAAACACAGCTGAGCTGACACCACCAACCATACCTGCCAACCTTACCTCGCTCACTACCTCTCACCCTCCCTCATATAACTCTTCTCTCTCGTCTTATGATACATCAAAAGACCACAAAGCACCTTTATCGTGATATTTAAGGTCTAAGCTACATATACCCAATTTTCCGTTATTAGATATAGCCTTTCGGTGGCTAGCATAAAGTTACTATTGAATAATAGAAATCGCTCAGATATTTCGCAATATTTAAGGCACACGCAATTGTATTATGCGAATAATTAAGATTACACATGCCCCAAGATTGCATAAATAATCTTCTAGCTTTGTATATAATAAAATCAACGCAAGCCATCAAACAATACAATACAATACAATAGAAGACAATATGTCATATTTTATGTTGGTGTTCCTGGATGAGGTACCGGATGTGACCATAGCTGACGTATTGTCTACATTATTAATATAGAAATAAATATATCAATAAACTAATAATAACACAAGAATAAATGCTATAGTAATTACAATGATTTATTAATAATATCAAGTAGATGAAAATCTATAATCTCAGGATGAATAATACATATATACATATTTTTTTTTATTTACCACAAAAATTGTAATATAAAATGTCAAAGATTATAAACTCTAACATATATAACCTAATTAAACAACTGTTCAGTAGTTATAAGTTAATTTTAAGGCTGCTGGAAATGTTCTGCATAACCAGGAGCTTTCTATACAGTAATTTATACAAATTCACATATATATTTTTCTTTATGCAGTACAAAGTAATGTAGTTTACATGTAATAAAATATTGTTAGACACAAACGAAAGCCACTAATATGCAATGCATTTCAGGCAAACTAATTCTAATACAAGACCCCAAAGGAAATAAGTCACTCTGACTTTTTGGGTTATCCTGGGTTGTGTACACATATGCTGCCATGTATGATAACTGTATTTGTGTATACCTGAATAAACTTACTTACACTTTGTCCGATATATTTTTTTTGGGGGTAATCTACTAAAAACGAGAAGAAGAAAAACTTTATAAAACTGGGTTGTCTGAATGTGCGTGGATGTAGTGCGGATGATAAGAAAGAGATGATTGCCGATGTTATGAATGAAAAGAAGTTGGATGTCCTGGCCCAAAGCGAAACAAAGCTGAAGGGGGTAGGCGAGTTTCAGTGGGGAGAAATAAATAGGATTAAGTCAGGAGTATCTGAGAGAGTTAGAGCTAAGGAAGGGGTAGCAATAATGTTGAAGGATCAGTTATGGAAGGAAAGAGGGAATATAAATGTGTAAATTCAAGGATTATGTGGATTAAAATAAGGGTCGGATGCGAAAAGTGGGTCATAATAAGCGTGTATGCACCTGGAGAAGAGAGGAGTGTAGAGGAGAGAGAGATTTTGGGAGATGTTAAGCGAATGTATAGGAACTTTTGAACCAAATGAGAGAGTAATTGTGGTAGGGACCTAAATGCTAAAGTGGGAGAAACATGCAGAGAGGGTGTAGTAGGTAAGTTTGGGGTGCCAGGTGTAAATGATAATGGGAGCCCTTTGATTGAACTTTGTATAGAAAGGGGTTTAGTTATAGGTAATACATATTTTAAGAAAAAGAGGATAAATAAGTATACAAGATATGATGTAGGGCGTAATGACAGTAGTTTGTTGGACTATGTATTGGTAGATAAAAGACTGTTGAGTAGACTTCAGGATGTACATGTTTATAGAGGGCCACAGATATATCAGATCACTTTTTAGTTATAGCTACAGTGGGAGTAAAAGGTAGATGGGATACAAGGAAAATAGAATCAGTAAGTAAAGAGAGGTGAAGGTTTATAAACTAAAAGAGGAGGCAGTTAGGGTAAGATATAAACAACTATTGGAGGATAGATGGGCTAGTGAGAGTGTAGGCAATGGGGTCGAAAATGTATGGGGTAGATTTAAAAATGTAGTGTTAGAGTGTTCAGCAAAGTTTGTGGTTACAGGCGAGTGGGTGCGGAGGAAGAGGGCGGTGGGGAATGATGATGTAAAGAGAGTAAGTTTTGGATGTATATAAAAACATATAATAAAATAAATAAAATTTACATAAATAAAATAAAATTTACACAAATTTTATTTTAAACTTCTGAAATATTTACAAAGTAAAAATAGCAGTTTTCTAGATTTGGAGCATGTAACAAATCACTTTCCTGTTTAAAGTAGTAAGGAGAAAAAGTTAGCATATGAGAGGTTTTTACAAAGTAGAAGTGATGCAAGGAGGGAAGAGTATATGGAGAGAAAAGAGAGGTTAAAAGAGTGGTGAAGCAATGTAAAAGAGAGCAGATGAGAGAGTGGGTGAGATGTTATCAGCAAATTTTGTTGAAAATAAGAAAAAGTTTTGGAATGAGATTAATAAGTTGAGGAAGCCTAGAGAACAAATGGATTTGACAGTTAAAAATAGGAGAGGAGAGTTATTAAATGGAGAGTTAGAGGTATCGGGAAGATGGAGAGAATATTTTGAGGATTTGTTAAATGTTGATGAAGACAGGAAGCTGTGATTTCGTGTGTAGGGCAAGGAGGAATAACATCTTGTAGGAGTGTGGAAGAGCCAGTTGTGGGTGTAGGGAAGTTCGTGAGGCAGTGGGTAGAATGAAAGGGGTAAGGCAGCTGGGATTGATGGGATAAAGATATAAATGTTAAAAGCAGGTGGGGATATAATTTTGGAGTGGTTGGTGCTATTATTTAATAAATGTATGGAAGAGGGTAAGGTACCTAGGGATTGGCAGAGAGCGTGTATTGTTCCTTTGTATAAAGGCAAAGGGGACAAAGAGAGTGCAAAAATTATAGGGAATAAGTCTGTTGAGTGTACCTGGTAAAGTGTATGGTAGAGTTATTATTGAAAGAATTAAGAGTAAAACAGAAAGCAGGATAGCAGATGAACAAGGGGCTTTAGGAAAGGTAGGGGTGTGTAGACCAAGTGTTTACAGTGAAACATATAGGTGAACAGTATTTGGATAAGGGTAAAGATGTTTTGTGGCATTTATGGATTTGGAAAAGGCGTATGATAGGGTAGATAGGGGGCAATGTGGCAGATGTTGCAGGTGTATGGAATAGGAGGAAGGTTACTGAAAGCAGTGAAGAGTTTTATGAGGATAGTGAGGCTCAGGTTAGAGTGTGTAGGAGGGAAGGGGACTTTTTCCCAGTAAAAGTGGGCCTTAGACAAGGATGTGTGATGTCACCGTGGTTGTTCAATATATTTATAGATGGGGTTGTAAGAGAAGTGAATGCGAGGGTCTTGGCAAGAGGTGTTGGGCTAAAAGATAAAGAAGCAAATACAAAGTGGGAGTTGTCACAGTTGCTTTTTGCTGATGACACTGTGCTTTTGGGAGATTCTGAAGAGAAGTTGCAGAGGTTGGTGGATGAATTTGGTAGGGTGTGTAAAAGAAGAAAATTGAAAGTGAATATAGGAAAGAGTAAGGTGATGAGGATAACAAAAAGAATAGGTGACGAAAGATTGGATATCAGATTGGAGGGAGAGAGTATGGAGGAGGTGAATGTATTCAGATATTTGGGAGTGGACATGTCGGCGGATGGGTCTATGAAGGATGAGGTGAATCATAGAATTGATGAGGGAAAAGGGTGAGTGGAGCACTTCGGAGTCTGTGGAGACAAAGAACCTTGTCCATGGAAGTAAAGAGGGGAATGTATGAGAGTATAGTTATACCAACGCTCTTATATGGGTGTGAAGCATGGGTGATGAATGTAGCAACGAGGAGAAGGCTGGAGGCAGTGGAGATGTCATGTCTGAGGTCAATGTGTGGTGTGAATATAATGCAGAGAATTCGGAGTTTGGAAATTAGGAGGAGGTGGGATTACCAAAACGATTGTCCAGAGAGCTGAGGAGGGGTTGTTGAGGTGGTTTGGACATGTAGAGAGAATGGAACGAGACAGAGTGACTTCGGAGTGTATAAATCTGTAGTGGAGGGAAGGAGGGGTAGGGGTCGGCCTAGGAAAGGTTGGAGGGAGGGGTAAAGGAAGTTTTGTGTGCGAGGGCTTGGACTTCCAGCAAGCATGTGTGAGCGTATTTGATAGGAGTGAATGGAGGCATATGGTTTTTAATACTTGACGTGCTGTTGGAGTGTGAGCAAAGTAACATTTATGAAGGGATTCAGGGAAACCGGCAGGCCGGACTTGAGTTCTGGAGATGGGAAGTACAGTGCCGGCACTCTGAAGGAGGGGTGTTAATGTTGCAGTTTTATAACTGTAGTGTAAAGCACCCTTCTGGCAAGACAGTGATGGAGTGAATGATGATGAAAGTTTTTCTTTTTCGGGCCACCCTGCCTTGGTGGGAATCGGCTGATGTGTTAATAAAAAAAAAATTAAGAAGCATATGCTACAGGTATTCTTATTCCGAATAGCTAATAGCTTAGAAAGCGACATAGTGGAGGCAGGAACCATACATAGTTTTAAGACTAGGTTTGATAAAGCTCATGGAGCAGGGAGAGAGAGAACATAGTAGCAATCAGTGAAGAGGCGGGGCCAGGAGCTATGAATCGACCCCTGCAACCACAAATAGGTGAGTACAAATAGGTGAGTACAGCAGGCTTCTTCAGTCGAATTCAGAGCAACATAAACAGTAGAGATGTAAAGACGATGTATTCAATCCATCACCATGGAAGACATAGTTTTGAGGTGGTCAGTCCCTCAGCCTGGAGAAGAGTTCTGATCCATAGGAATAATAATAATTTTTATTTCTACATGTACAAGGTATACAGACCATAGATGACATACTACTATATAGAAAGCCCTTTGTTATGCAGAACATTTCGGGCAAATCAGGATGCGACCCACACGAGTCCACTAACACCCAGGTACCTATTGACTGCTAGGTGAACATGGACAGCAGGTGTCTTAGGGAAACAGGTCCTAATGTTTCCACTCGTACCGGGGATCAAACCACGGACCTCAGTGTGTGAGCTGAGTGCGCTACCAATAGAGCTACGGGAACAACGTGAAGCTGTACCACCAGAATGGAGATTTATATAAGGTCAAGGTGAGGCTTACCATGGGTGTACTCGCTCCCATCCTGTTCCTCATCCTCATATCAGACATAGACAGGGATATCAGAAACAGTGCCGTGTCTTCCTTTGTAGGTGACACCCGAATCTGCATGACAGTGTCTACCATTGAAGACACTGCAAAACTCCAAGCAGACATCAACCAAATATTTAAATGGGCTGCAGAAAACAATATGAAGTTCAATGATGAGAAATTTCAATTACTCAGATATGGAAAACGTGAGGAAATTAAAATTTCGTCGGAGTATAAAACAAATTCCAACCACATAATAGAGCGAAAAACTAATGTAAAAGACCTGGGAGTGATCATGTCAGAGGATCTCAACCTTCAAGGACCATAACATTGTAACAATCACATCTGCTAGAAAAATGACAGGATGGATAATGAGAACCACCAAGGGAGGTACTACCGTCCTGTGATAATAGGTTGGTAGACAACAACCACCCAGGGTGGTACTATCGTCCTGTGGTAGTAGGTTGGTAGACAACAACTACCCAGGGAGGTACTACCGTCCTGTGGTAGTAGGTTGGTAGACAACAACCATCCAGGGAGGTACTACCATCCTGTGGTAGTAGGTCGGTAGACAACAACCACCCAGGGATGTACTACCGTCCTGTGGTAGTAGGTTGGTAGACAACAACCATCCAGGAAGGTACTACCGTCCTGTGGTAGTAGGTTGGTAGACAACAACCACCCAGGGATGTACTACCTTCCTGTGGTAGTAGGTTGGTGGACAACAACCATCCAGAGAGGTACTACCGTCCTGTGGTAGTAGGTTGGTAGTAGGCTGGTAGACAACAACCACCCAGGGAGGTACTACCGTCCTGTGGTAGTAGGCTGGTAGACAGCAACCACCCAGGGAGGTACTACCATCCTGTGTTAGTATGTTGGTAGACAGCAACCACCCAGGGAGGTACTACCGTCCTGTGGTAGTAGGTTGGTAGACAGCAACCACCCAGGGAGGTACTACCGTCCTGTGGTAGTAGGTTGGTAGACAGCAACCACCCAGGGAGGTACTACCGTCGTGTGGTAGTAGGTTGGTACACAGCAACCACTCAGGGAGGTACTAGAGTCCTGTGGTAGTAGGTTGGTAGACAACCACCCAGGAAGGTACTACCGTCCTGTGGTAGTAGGTTGGTAGACAACCACCCAGGAAGGTACTACCGTCCTGTGGTAGTAGGTTGGTACACAGTTTAGTTTAATATCTTTATTATGCATCCCATACCCATCCTGTGGGCGCGTGGTTGGTACACAGCAACCACCCAGGGAGGTACAACCGTCCTGTGGTAGTAGGTTGAAAGAGAGCAACCACCCAGGGAGGTACAACCGTCCTGTGGTAGTAGGTTGGTAGACAACAACCACCCAGGGAGGTACTACCGTCCTGTGGTAGTAGGTTGGTAGACAACAACCACCCAGGGAGGTACTACCGTCCTGTGGTAGTAGGGTGGTAGACAGCAACCACCCAGGGAGGTACTACCGTCCTGTGGTAGTAGGTTGGTAGACAGGAATCGCCCAGGGAGGTATTACCGTCCTGTGGTAGTAGGTTGGTACACAGCAACCACCCAGGGAGGTACTACCGTCCTGTGGTAGTAGGTTGGTACACAGTAACCACCCAGGGAGGTACTACCGTCCTGTGGTAGTAGGTTGGCAGACAGGAATCGTCCAGGGAGGTACTACCGTCCTTTGGTAGTAGGCTGGTAGACAACAACCATCCAGGGAGGTACTACCGTCCTGTGGTAGGAGGTTGGTAGACAGCAGCCACTCAGGGAGGTACTATCGTCCTGTGGTAGTAGGCTGTTAGGCAGCAACCACCCAGGGAGGTACTACCGTCATGTGGTAGTAGGTTGGTAGACAACAACCACCCAGGGAGGTACTACCGTCCTGTGGTAGTAGCTTGGTAGAAAACAACCCCAGGAGATACTACCGTCCTGTGGTTGTAGGTTGGTAGACAACAACCAAACGGGGAGGTACTACGTCCTGTGGTAGTAGGCTGGTAGACAGCAACCACCCAGGGAGGTACTACGTCTGTGGTAGTAGGTTGGTAGACAGCAACCACCCAGGGAGGTACTACCGTACTGTGGTAGTAGCTGGTAGACAGCAACCACCCAGGGAGGTACTACCGTACTGTGGTAGTAGCTGGTAGACAACAACCACCCAGGGAGGTACTACCGTACTGTGGTAGTAGCTGGTAGACAGCAACCACCCAGGGAGTACTACCGTCCTGTGGTAGTAGTTGGTAGAAACAACCGCCCGGGGAGGTACTACCGTCCTGTGGTTGTAGGTTGGTAGACAACAACACCCAGGGAGGTACTACGATCCTGGGGTTTGTAGGTTGGTAGACAAACCACCAGGGAGGTACTACCGTCCTGTGGTAGTAGCTTGGTAGAAAACAACCACCAGGAGGTACTACCGTCCTGTGGTTGTAGGTTGGTAGAAACAACCACCCAGGGAGGTACTACCGTCCTGTGGTAGTAGGCTGGTAGACAGCAACCACCCAGGGAGGTACTACCGTCCTGTGGTTTAGTAGCTTGGTAGAAAACAACCACCCAGGGAGGTACTACCGTCCTGCGAAGTGAGTGTAAAACAGAAGCCTTTAATTGTTTTACATGATGGTAGGATTGCTGGTGTCTTTTTTCTGTCTCATAAACACACAAGATTTCAGGTACGTCTTGCTACTTCTACTTACACTTAGATCACACTACACATACATGTACAATCATATATATATTTTTTTGCAAGTTCTTGTTCTTGTTTATTTCCTCTTATCGCAATGGAGAAGTGCAACAGAATTCTTCCTCCTTAAGTCAAGCGTGTCGTAAGAGTCGACTAACATTCCAGGAGCAAGTGGCTAGTAACTCCTTTCCCTGTATACATTACTAAAGTTAAAAAGAGAAACTTTCATTTTTCTCTTTGGGCCACCCTGCCTCGGTGGGAAACGCCGGTTTGTTGAAGAAGAAGTATTATATATATATATATATATATATATATATATATATATATATATATATATATATATATATTATATATATATATATAATATATATATATATTATATATATATATATATATATATATATATATATATATATATATATATATATATATATTTTATATTATATATATATATATATATATATATATTATATATATATATATATATATATATATATATATATATATATATATATATATATATATATATATATATATATATATATATATATATATATATATATATATGTCGTTCGAATAGGTTAAATTGGTCATTTAGCAAGAACTCATTTAAAATTAAGTCCTTTTTAAAATTTTCTCTTATATATTTAAAGATATAAATTTTTAATTTATGTTAATATAACAAGCACAATTTAATTTAGCCTAATCCAACTAAATATATTTTAGATAAGTAAACAAACACAATGAAATATATTTTTTTCGTTAGGGTCAAAATGATTTTTGCGAAATTAATGCATACACAAATTTTCGCTGGCCTTATTCGGCAAGAAGAGCGTTGCTATTTAAGCCAAAAAATTGCAAGTTTTACCCATTAGGCACGACATATACTTCTTCAGAGGGGTTAGAAAGCAGAAGCCTGGGAGGTATATTTTATAGACTCCTAGGTGACGCTGACAACTATTATGTGCTCCTAGGTGAGGATAAAACAAATATAGTGTGACAGTAGTGGGTATAATGTCAGGGTAGTAATGTGACAGTAGGGGGTATAATGTCAGGGTAGTAATGTGACAGTAGTGGGTATAATGTCAGGGTAGTAATGTGACAGTAGTGGGTATAATGTCAGGGTAGTAATGTGGCAGTAGTGGGTATAATGTCAGGGTAGTAATGTGACAGTAGTGGGTATAATGTCAGGGTAGTAATGTGACAGTAGTGGGTATAATGTCAAGGTAGTAATGTGACAGTAGTGGGTATAATGTCAGGGTAGTAATGTGACAGTAGTGGGTATAATGTCAGGGTAGTAATGTGACAGTAGTGGGTATAATGTCAGGGTAGTAATGTGACAATAGTGGCTATACTGTCAGAGTAGTAATTTGACAGAAGTGGGTATCCTGTAGCTCGATTGCTAGCGCACTCTGCTCACACACTGAGGTCCGTGGTTCGATCCCCGGTACGAGTGGAAACATTAGGAGGTGTTTTTTAAGACACATGCTGTCCATCTTCCCCTAGCAGTAAGTAGCTACCTGGGTGTTAGTAGACTGGTGTAGGTCGCATCCTGGGGACAAAATTAACCTAAGTTGCGGGAAATACTCCGCATAAGCAGGGCCTTTCTATAATAATAAGCGTTTCTTTTGATTATAATAATAATCTATAATAATAATAATAATAATAATAATAATAATATCTTTATTTCTACAAGTACATGTACAAGGTATACAGACCATAGCTGACATCAATGACATACTACTATATAGAAAGTCCCTTGTTATGCTGAGCATTTCCTGCAAATTAGGTCAGTTTTGTCCCAGGATGCGACCCGCACCAGTCCACTAACACCCAGGTACCCATTCTACTGATGGGTGAACATAGACAACCGGTGTAAGGAAACACGCCCAATGTTTCTACCCCTTCGCCGGGAATCGAACCCGGACCCTCACCGTGTGAAGCGAGAGCTTTTGTCACCAAGCCACGGGGCACCGTAATATAGTAGTGTGTCACTGATGTCAGCTATGGTCTGTATAAGTTATATCATGTACCTGTAGATATAAAGATTATTATTATTATGTGAGGGTAGTATCCGACTGTGGGACTAGTGTGTGATGTTAGTGACCTCACGACAGGTGTTAGTGACCTCACGACAGGTGTTAGTGACCTCACGACAGGTGTTAGTGACCTCACGACAGGTGTTAGTGACCTCACGACAGGTGTTAGTGACCTCACGACAGGTGTTAGTGACCTCACGACAGGTGTTAGTGACCTCACGACAGGTGTTAGTGACCTCACGACAGGTGTTAGTGACCTCACGACAGGTGTTAGTGACCTCACGACAGGTGTTAGTAGGGACCTACACAAGCTAGTGGGAAGTTCTCAGAGTATTTGTCATGTGAGTTTCACCAAAGTATTTGTCACAGCTTGTGGACACGATTAGTCAGGCTAACTTGAAGCCCTGAAGTGACTATCCACTTGAGGAAGAGTGAGATTCATCAGTGCTACGGTACTAAACATCTGCTTCTAGGCTAAGGGACTGATACCCTCATTATCTACCTCTTCAGTCTTCTGTGTTGTATTGATAAAGCCACTGGTGGGCGAAACGTCTGCAGAATAAAGATACCCAGATGTTGTACATGTGTTTAATTCATCATTAAAGAAGAGTTAGTTGGGGTCATTAAGTCGGAGGGCTAGTAACCCAGAATGTCTGGGGTTTGATCCCCGGTACGGGTGGAAACATTGGGCGTGTTTTCTTAAGACACCTGCTGTCCCTGTTCACCTAGCAGTAAGTAGGTACCTGGGTGTTAGTGGGTCTCAGCCTGGGGACAAAAATTAACATAAGTTGCAGAAAATGCTCTGCATAACCAGGTACTTTCTATACAGTATGTCACTGGTGTCAGCTATGGTCTGTATAAGTTGTATCAAGTACTTGTAGAAATAAAGATTATTATTAATAAAGTTTATTATTATTATAATAACTTACTAGAGGACAGTGTTCCCCAGGTTATTGATAAGTTCCCCTGACTTAACTTCACTGCCCTGTATGGTATTAGGACGGATGGTTCGCAGTCTTATTCTCAGAATATTCCATGTTCAAATTGCGTAATATAGGTGGCAATGAACGTGTTCATGGTCATGGGGGATATGAACACCCAGTCATGTCATTGGTGCTACATACGCGTACTCTCTCCACCAGGGCCACGTAGCAGGTTTACCAGGACCCGTCCTGGTAAACCTGCTACTACCACCATTATCACTACTACCATCACCACTACCACTACTACTACCACCCCCACCATCACTACTACTACCATCCCTACTACTACTTCTACTACCATCACCACCACTACTACTACTATCACAACCACCACTACCACTACTACTACCATCACCACCACCACTACTACAACCACCACTACTACTACTACTATCACAACCACCACTATCACTACTACTACTACTACCATCACCACCACTACTACTACTATCACAACCACCACCACCACTACTACTACCATCACCACCACTACTACTACAACCACCACTACTACTATTACTATCACAACCATCACTATCACTACTACTACTATCACAACTACTACTACTACCATCACTACTACCATCACCACCACCACTACTACCATCACCACCACCACTACTACAACCACCACTACTACTACTACTATCACAACCACCACTATCACTACTACTACTATCACAACTACTATTACTACCACCACTACTACCATCACCACCACTACTACTACTACTACTGCCACAACCACCACTATCACTACTACTACTACCATCACCATCAACACTACCACTATTACTGTCACACTACCACCATCACTATTGCGTGTTCCTACAACATATATTTCTTCATGACACACAAGCAGTCACATTCCTCCATAGTCATCTCATCCAGCTGGAAGCACAGTAAGCAGAGCCATCTAGTGGTGCTAGAAGTCCCTACCTCGTCTGCCGACTTTCTATTTTTTTTCCACAGATTTTACAAGGTTAGGTTTAGGCTTCCTAACTTAATATACGAGCTAAGAGTTGTTATTTACATCAGCTCATTTGAAAGCTTTTTCTTGTTAAGAGATACACAGAATATGATGAGGTTGGAGCCATCTATGGCCCAGCGATATCGTGTGAATACACTTACTTACTTACTTGATCAACTGACTTTATTTCGTTGATGGCATTAGTAAGTTTAGTTAGGTACAGGTACACATACCTGGAGTATACCTGGAGAAGGTTTTGGGGTCAACGCCCCAGCGGCCCGGTCTGAAACCAGGCCTCATGGTGGATGAGGGTCTGATCAACCAGGCTGTTACTGCTGGCCGCACGTAAACCACAGCCCAGGTGATCAGGTACTGACTTTAGGTGCCTGTTCAGTTCTCTTTACACTCTCCAGGTCAGCAATTTCCCCTGCCTTGAAGAAGGGAGTTAGAGTACAGCAGTATACCAGCCTAGAGAGAAAAAGTAATTTGAATAGAATCATCATGTGTTTGGCATTTCTAGTTTTGAAGGTTCTCATTATCCATCCTTTCATTTTCCTAGCAGATGAGGTAGATACATTGTTGTGGTCTTCGAAGGTGAGATCCTCTGACATTATCACTCCCAGGTCCTTCACATAAATAGGTCCTTCACATAAATAGGTGAGCGCGCGCGCGCACACAGTTTTTCAAGGCTTAATGAAATTGTAAAGAAGACACAGTTGGTGTCCACCGCCACCGTCTTCCCCTGCAGGTGGGTGTGCAACAGCTCTGCCACTGCCACCGTCTTCCCCTGCAGGTGGGTGTGCAACTGCTCTGCCACTGCCACCGTCTTCCCCTGCAGGTGGGTGTGCAGCTGCTCTGCCACCGTCTTCCCCTGCAGGTGGGTGTGCAGCTGCTCTGCCACCGCCAACGTCTTCCCCTGCAGGTGGGTGTGCAGCTGCTCTGCCACTGCCACCGTCTTCCCCTGCAGGTGGGTGTGCAGGTGCTCTGCCACTGCCACCGTCTTCCCCTGCAGGTGGGTGTGCAAGTGCTCTGCCACCGCCACCGTCTTCCCCTGCAGGTGGGTGTGCAGCTGCTCTGCCACTGCCACCGTCTTCCCCTGCAGGTGGGTGTGCAGCTGCTCTGCCACCGCCAACGTCTTCCCCTGCAGGTGGGTGTGCAGGTGCTCTGCCACTGCCACCGTCTTCCCTGCAGGTGGGTGTGCAAATGCTCTGCCACTGCCACAGTCTTCCCCTGCAGGTGGGTGTGCAGCTGCTCTGCCACCGTCTTCCCCTGCAGGTGGGTGTGCAGCTGCTCTGCCACCGCCAACGTCTTCCCCTGCAGGTGGGTGTGCAGCTGCTCTGCCACTGCCACCGTCTTCCCCTGCAGGTGGGTGTGCAGCTGCTCTGCCACCGACACCGTCTTCCCCTGCAGGTGGGTGTGCAGGTGCTCTGCCACTGCCACCGTCTTCCCCTGCAGGTGGGTGTGCAGGTGCTCTGCCACCGCCACCGTCTTCCCCTGCAAGTGGGTGTGCAGCTGCTCTGCCACTGCCACCGTCTTCCCTGCAGGTGGGTGTGCAGCTGCTCTGCCACCGCCAACGTCTTCCCCTGCAGGTGGGTGTGCAGGTGCTCTGCCACTGCCACCGTCTTCCCCTGCAGGTGGGTGTGCAGCTGCTCTGCCACCGCCACCGTCTTCCCCTGCAGGTAGGTGTGCAGGTGCTCTGCCACTGCCACCGTCTTCCCCTGCAGGTGGGTGTGCAGGTGCTCTGCCACTGCCACCGTCTTCCCCTGCAGGTGGGTGTGCAGCTGCTCTGCCACTGCCACCGTCTTCCCCTGCAGGTGGGTGTGCAGCTGCTCTGCCACCGCCAACGTCTTCCCCTGCAGGTGGGTGTGCAGCTGCTATGCCACTGCCACCGTCTTCCCCTGCAGGTGGGTGTGCAGGTGCTCTGCCACCGCCAACGTCTTCCCCTGCAGGTGGGTGTGCAGCTGCTCTGCCACCGCCAACGTCTTCCCTGCAGGTGGGTGTGCAGCTGCTCTGCCACTGCCACCGTCTTCCCCTGCAGGTGGGTGTGCAGGTGCTCTGCCACCGCCAACGTCTTCCCCTGCAGGTACGTGTGCAGCTGCTCTGCCACCGCCAACGTCTTCCCCTGCAGGTGGGTGTGCAGCTGCTTTGCCACCGCCAACGTCTTCCCCTGCAGGTGGGTGTGCAGCTGCTCTGCCACCGCCAACGTCTTCCCCTGCAGGTGGGTGTGCAACTGCTCTGCCACTGCCACCGTCTTCCCCTGCAGGTGGGTGTGCAGCTGCTCTGCCACCGCCAACGTCTTCCCCTGCAGGTGGGTGTGCAGCTGCTATGCCACTGCCACCGTCTTCCCCTGCAGGTGGGTGTGCAGCTGCTCTGCCACCGCCAACGTCTTCCCCTGCAGGTGGGTGTGCAGCTGCTCTGCCACTGCCACCGTCTTCCCCTGCAGGTGGGTGTGCAGCTGCTCTGCCACTGCCAACGTCTTCCCCTGCAGGTGGGTGTGCAGCTGCTATGCCACTGCCACCGTCTTCCCCTGCAAGTGGGTGTGCATCTGCTATGCCACTGCCACCGTCTTCCCCTGCAGGTGGGTGTGCAGCTGCTCTGCCACCGCCAACGTCTTCCCCTGCAGGTGGGTGTGCAACTGCTCTGCCACCGCCAACGTCTTCCCCTGCAGGTGGGTGTGCAGCTGCTTTGCCACCGCCAACGTCTTCCCCTGCAGGTGGGTGTGCAGCTGCTCTGCCACCGCCAACGTCTTCCCCTGCAGGTGGGTGTGCAGCTGCTCTGCTACTGCCAACGTCTTCCCCTGCAGGTGGGTGTGCAGCTGCTCTGCCACTGCCACCGTCTTCCCATGCAGGTGGGTGTGCAGCTGCTCTGCCACTGCCACCGTCTTCCCCTGCAGGTGGGTGTGCAGCTGCTCTGCCAATTCACTGCAGCAGCTTGAGCTGTGAAAGCTCTGAAATATTTGTCTTGGTTGTTTTTCACTGAATTTTGGCAGCATCACTGCCTCGCTCTTTGTATTAACACACAATAACAGCTTCTCATTCTTATCATTTGCGTTACCTTCATTACTATTCTTATTAATATTTCCTCTATATGCATTCATACCTTTGTCAAACCTCAGTTTTTCACGCTGACACTTGTCAGCAGTAAATGTTCACTCCTGAGTCAAGAACAGCTTTTGTTCTTTAACCAGCACCGGTGCTGAGACACACTCCTTAGGCAGTTGTAATCGACTTTTTTCATTTTTTGCTATTATTGCTGTTAAAAGATTTCCGTCTCTTGTTCAATACATTCTCTACAACATAAAGAATGAATGGGATGAATTTAATGTTCCTCATTTCTATCCAGGCTGTGTCCAGGAACATGACTACGACAGTTTGGACTTTCTGCCACTGACGACATATTAATGGATAGTTCTGTTGGTCTTGAAGGAAAGACGTCAGTCATACTTGTTACTGTATTACCTGGAGCCAGTTCCACCAAGTGCCCACTCCTATGTCAGGTGTTATACTGTAACTCTATCCTCTGTCTGTATGGTAGTGCCAACCTACCAGCAACCACTCTTGCTTCCAGCACTTTTGCAAATGATTAAACTTTAATAGGTCCACTGGAAGGTCTTCACGAAAGCTCAATGCAAAATAATGCAGCTATACTATTCTACACTTGGAAAATCCTAGAGGGACTAGTCCCAGATCTGCACACGGAAATCACTCCCTATGAAAGCAAAAGACTCGGCAGGCGTTGCAACATCCCCTCAATGAAAAGCAGGGTACACTAAGAGAAAAATACGTGTCAGGGGCCCAAGACTGTTCAATTGCCTCCCAGCATACATAAGGAGATTACCAATAACAAATGGTTGGTAGACAACAAATTATCACTACACCTCGGGAAAACGAAAGCCATACTCTTTGACACGAAATATAAATTGAAAAGGGTAAATAATTTTAATGTCCAGTGCAATAGGGAACCTATTATTACAGTAAATATCTGGGAATCCCCTTTGACCCAAGTACGTCAGGTGAACTAATGTGGTAAAGAAGGAGAATGCCAGACTGAAGTTCCTCTACAGCAGTGATTCTCAACCCGGGGTAAATTTACCCCTTGGGGTAAAAAATTAAATGGCAAGGGGTAAATATTTGATGTACCTGATAATTGAATAATAATTCAATTAAATTTCATTTTGTAAAATGTGTGTATGTGTGTGAGAAAGAGAGAGAGAGAGAGAGAGAGAGAGAGAGAGAGAGAGAGAGAGAGAGAGAGAGAGAGAGAGAGAGAGAGAGAGAGAGAGAGAGAGAATGCTAAGAATATGTGTGTGTGTGAATATTAATCACATGACTAATTCATAATTATTTCTTTTCAGATTTTGTCATGTCCAAGAAACATACATCCCTGGATTCACAATATATATTCGTATCACATACGTGATACGAATATATATTGTTATTTTTGTGCAAAACCTGAATAATTTATTTTTTCTGACCTTGTTTTTCTGTCCATTTACGATGGCGATATTTTTTTTTATATGGAAGTAAGGGAGTAAATGGAGAAATATACCAAGCCGAGGGTGGTTAATGATGGAGGAAACGTTGAGAATCCCCACACAACAGACAGGCTCAGTGTTTACCTACTGAGGCTGCTGGACCCTATGTCTAGATCTCAGCACTGATACATGCAGATATATACCACCCACCCAGCACTGATACATGCAGATATATACCACCCACCCAGCACTGATACATGCAGATATATACCACCCACCCAGCACTGATACATGCAGATATATACCACCCACCCAGCACTGATACATGCAGATATATACCACCCACCCAGCACTGATACATGAAGATATATACCACCTACCCAGCACTGATACATGCAGATATATACCACCCACCCAGCACTGATACATGAAGATATATACCACCTACCCAGCACTGATACATGCAGATATATACCACCCACCCAGCACTGATACATGCAGATATATACCACCCACCCAGCACTGATACATGCAGATATATACCACCCACCCAGCACTGATACATGCAGATATATACCACCCACCCAGCACTGATACATGCAGATATATACCACCCACTCAGCACTGATACATGCAGATATATACCACCCACCCAACACTGATACATGCATATATATACCACCCACCCAGCACTGATACATGCAGATATATACCACCCACCCAACACTGATACATGCAGATATATACCACCCACCCAACACTGATACATGCAGATATATACCACCCACCCAGCACTGATACATGCAGATATATACCACCCAACCAGCACTGATACATGCAGATATATACCACCTACCCAGCACTGATACATGCAGATACATACCACCCACCCAGCACTGATACACAGTGAAGTTACCTCAGCAGACAGGGGGAGTGTTGAACCACATGATCCCCTCCTTTACACAAGCCAAACAGTAGGTGAAATAAAGGATAATTCAATTAAAGTTATACACGTGTTGATAAATGTTACAGTTGACATAATGCAAGGTGAATGAGTTATTTATGTTAAGTAATATGGAAGAGTGAGGTTAACGATGTTTACTGTGGGAGTTAACAATCACTGTGACAACAGTACACATAGTGCCTCCTCGTATTTATAAAAAAAGGCTTTATCAACAATGTAAGTTACTATACAAGTTTGTGTCATCAACTACCATATAGGTACATGAATAACAGTCACCACCACTACCATCAGAGGTACTATTACTACTACCACTACTATCACCACTACCACCATCAAGGGCACAAATACCGTCACCATCACTACCACCATCACGAACACTATCACGTCCACAGTCACAATCATCATAATCAGAGCTATAACCATCGATACCATCACCACTACCATCACCATTACCACTATCACTACCACCATCACCATTACCACCATCACTACCACCATCACCGGAAATGGACAACATGCCCACTCACTCAGCACCTGGACCAGATTCATGGAATGCTTTATGTATAAAGAAGTGCAAAGTACCATTAGCAAGAGCCCTCAGTATTCTGTGGAGAAAGAGCTTAGATCTAGGTGAAATACCGGAGGCCTTAAAGAGTGCAGACATAGCTCCTTTGCATAAGGGAGGTAGTAGAGCACTAGCTAAAAATTACAGACCAGTAGCCCTCACTTCTCACATCATAAAAATCTTTGAAAGAGTGATGAGACGGCAGATTACAAAGTTCATGGACCAGCACAACCAACATAACCCGAACCAGCATGGCTTTAGAGCGGGACGATCATGCCTGTCACAGCTGCTGAACCATTATGACAGAATTACGGAGGTGTTGGAGAACGACCAAAACGCAGATGTGATTTACACAGATTTTGCAAAGGCGTTTGACAAATGCGATCATGGAGTGATAGCGCACAAAATGAGGGCCATAGGCATTACGGGGAAGGTAGGCAGATGGATTTTTGAGTCCCTAACACATAGAACACAAAAAGTAGTAGTGAACAGGGCAAGATCCAGCATCAGCGAGGTCAAAAGCTCAGTGCCCCAAGGCACTGTCCTGGCACCTCTGCTGTTTCTCATCCTCATAGCAGACATATATAAAAACACCCGTCACACTTTTGTATCATCATTTGTAGATGACACTAAAATAAGCATGAAAGTCACTACGGTAGAGGACACTGAAAAATTACAGGAAGACATAAGCAGTGTTTTCCAGTGGGCAGTGGAGAACAACATGACGTTCAATGGTGATAAGTTTCAGCTGCTTAGGTATGGAAAAAATGAAGAACTCAAAAGGAACACTATATACAAAACTCAAGAGGGTCACCAAATAGAACGAAAGGAACGCGTAAAGGACTTGGGAATAATTATGTCAGCTGATCTTTCTTTTAAAGACCATAACAAGACAAAGATCACAACAGCCAGGAAGATGACGGGGTGGGTATTGAGAACTTTCAAAACAAGGGAAATAATGCCGATGGTGACACTCTTCAAATCGCTAGTGCTCCCTCACAGTAGAGTCAGAGTGCACATGCTGTGGATTCCATCTCACATTGGTCTTCAGATGCATGATAGAACTGATAAATTGGCTAAGTTTTATGCTTTCAAAGAGGGGATAGATTACAATCTTGGCTTGTCAGTTAGCAGTTTGAGAACAATAATACGAAAAGAACTTCAACTGAATTTTATTGACTTAAGACTCAGGGAGTTTGACACCAGTCAGTCCATCTATCATCATTCTATCATGCAGGAGGAGCCACATGTCTATGGTGCATCCAACAAAATAAGCAGACTCTTGGATGTCACTACCGCCCGCCTCCGGCTGGGTTACAAGTATCTTTGGCAGGTTAAATCACCACCACCAGATGTAGACCAAACAAGATGTAAACTTTGTCAGTTGGATTATTGTCACACCCTGCGTCATTATGTACTGGAGTGCGATCAAATTAATGAATTCAGAGACTACTCATTCAGAAATGTTCAAGATATGTCAAAGTATTTTATCCACAGTGGTATATTACAGACCATTCTGGAAAAATACCCTGACTTTGCTCCCTGTAAATAAAGCATTGACACGTGTGTGTGTGTGTGTGTGTGTATGTACATGTGTGTATGTGTATGTGTGTATGTATATACATGTATGCGTGTGTATGTGTATATGTATATGTGTGTGTGTGTGACCCAACAATTAAAATTTGCACCAATAACTCATTACAGTTGTGGCTGGGTGTAGACTAATAGATTGCTCATTGCTTTATAATTTGTTCATGAGTGCAACCATGTACAGACGTAAGTAAATTTACTTACATGATTCATTACCTTGTAACTAGTGAATTAATTACCATTGTACCTTGTTCAGCTATCAAAACTTTGGGGCCCAGTCTCTGGACCCTATATATACCTCTGTAATCTGCAAATACCTTTGTAACTTGTCATGATTGTGACCATCTGAGTTCATTACCTTTGTAACTTGCTCAGCCATCAAACTTTGAGGTCCAGTCCCTGGACCCATTATGTACCTCTGTAATCTTTTGACTACCGCCCACAGGATGGGTATGGGGTGCATAATAAAGATATCAAACTAACTCCCTCACTTAGAATACTGCTCAGTGCTGACGGCCCCGTTCAGGGCAGGAGAAATATCAGAGCTGGAACAAATCCAGAGATCGTTTACGACTCACATTGAGCAATTGAAACATCTAAATTACTGGGAACGCCTTCAAGTCTTGAACATGTACTCATTGGAGCGGAGGAGAGAGAGATACATGATAATATATACTTGGAAAGTACTCGAGTGCCTGGTCCCAAATCTGCACACTGCCATAACAACATACTGGAGTGAGAGATATGGGAGAAAGTGTAAAATAAACCCAGTGAGGAGCAGGGTGCGGTGGGGACTATAAGGGAGCACTGTATCAACATCCGGGGTCCCAGACTATTCAACATCTTACCAGAAGATATCAGAAACACTGCTGGAACAAGTGTAGAAGCCTTCAAGAGGAAACTGGACAAGTATCTTCACCAGGTGCCAGATCAACCAGGCTGTGATGGATATGTGGGGCAGCGAGCCTCCAGCAGCAACAGCCTGGTTGACCAGGCAAGCACCAGACGAGCCTGGCCCATGGCCGGGCACAGAGAGTAGATAAACTCTCGAAACTCTTCAAAGGTAAAGGTATCACCACCACCATCATGCACGTGTTAACAACTATTCCTCACGTTACATTTGGGCTTCTTACTAAGGCTTCACCATGACCTCCAGCACCACCACCACCACCACCACCACCACCACCACCACCACCATCAGAGGCCTGGGTGGTGGTGGTGTGAAGGATTAACAAGGTGAAGGCTCAGAGTTCAGTCACGTCTCAGAAAGTGACCATACTCAGTTGACTGTCACCTCCAGTCTCCCTCACTCTCCCATGCCAGTACCTCCAACACTCTCCAAGGCGAGTACCTCCATCACTCTCCAAGGCGAGTACCTCCACCACTCTTCCAGCTGAGTACCTCCACCGCTCTCCCAGGTGAGTATCTCCACCACTCTCCAAGGCGAGTACCTCCACCACTCTCCCAGGTGAGTACCTCCACCACTCTCCCAGGACAGTACCTCCACCACTCTCAAAAAAGGTGTACCTCCACCACTCTCCTAGGTGAGTACCTCCACCACTCTCCCAGGTGAGTACCTCCACCACTCTCCCAGGCCAGTACCTCCACCACTCTCCCAGGCCAGTACCTCCACCACTCTCCCAGCTGAGTACCTCCACCACTCTCCCAGGCGAGTACCTCCACCACTCTCCCAGCTGAGTACCTCCACCACTCTCCCAGCTGAGTACCTCCACCACTCTCCCAGGCGAGTATCTCCACCACTCTCCCAGGAGAGTACATTCACCACTCTACCAGCTGAGTACCTCCGCCACTCTCCCAGGAAAGTACCTACATCACTCTCCCAGCTTGAGTACCTCCACTACTCTCCCAGGTGAGTACCTCCACCACTCTCCCAGCTGAGTACCTCCACCACTCTCCCAGATGAGTACCTCCACCACTCTCCCAGGTGAGTACCTCCACCACTCTCCCAGGCGAGAACCTCTACCACTCTCCCAGGCGAGTACCTGCACCACTCTCCCAGGTGAGTACCTCCACCACTCTCCCAGGCCAGTACCTCCACCACTCTCCCAGAGGAGTACCTCCACCACTCTCCCAGGTGAGTACCTCCACCACTCTCCCAGGCCAGTACCTCCACCACTCTCCCAGGCCAGTACCTCCACCACTCTCCCAGGTGAGTACCTCCACCACTCTCCCAGGCGAGTATCTCCACCACTCTCCCAGGCAAGTACCTTCACCACTCTCCCAGGTGAGTACCTCCACCACTCTCCCAGGTGAGTACCTCCACCACTCTCCCAGCTGAGTACCTCCACCACTCTCCCAGCGGAGTACCTCCACCACTCTCCCAGGCGAGTACCTCCACCACTCTCCCAGGCCAGTACCTCCACCACTCTCCCAGGTGAGTACCTCCACCACTCTCCCAGCTGAGTACCTCCACCACTCTCCCAGGTGAGTACCTCCACCACTCTCCCAGGCGAGTACCTCCACCAGTCTCCCAGGCGAGTACCTCCACCAGTCTCCCAGGTGAGTACCTCCGCCATTCTCCCAGGTGAGTACCTCCACCACTCTCCCAGGCCAGTATCTCCACCACTCTCCCAGGAGTGTACCTCCACCACTCTCCCAGCGGAGTACCTCCACCACTCTCCCAGGCGAGTACCTCCACCACTCTCCCAGGCCAGTACCTCCACCACTCTCCCAGGAGAGTACCTCCACCACTCTCCCAGGCGAGTACCTCCACCACTCTCCCAGCGGAGTACCTCCACCACTCTCCCAGGCGAGTACCTCCACCACTCTCCCAGGCGAGTACCTCCACCACTCTCCCAGGCGAGTACCTCCACCACTCTCTCAGGTGAGTACCTCCAACACTCCCCAGGTGACCACCACCACTCTTACATCTTTCCCCACAGGTAATTCCTCTTGACCGCGGGTCTAGACTACACTTGCTTCCTCAGATATCGCCATCACAACTCTTATATCCATCATATCAAGGGCCCTTAAACACTTTTTCTTAGGTAGCTGAATACTAGACGGTGTCTGTCTCTGGTAATATGTTGGGTGGTATGCTGACCCTGAGACTGTTCCCTTGTGTGAAGTTTGTGGAACTTTGTCTGAGGATACTTGAGTTCAACAGTCACATGTGTGAACATACCTGAGTTCAACAGTCACATGTCTGAACATACCTGGAGTCTGCCCTGGTTCTCTTGTTATTCCCAGTCCTCCAGTATTTACTCTCCTCATTAGTTTTACATCTGATAATAGGGATAATTAGAATTGTTTACACAAATAACGTGCACACTGTACACTCACACTTATGACGACGTTTCGGTCCGACTTAACCATCAACTTGTAACACAGTGTGACTTGTTAACAATATAAGTCGGACAGAAACGTCGTCATAACTTTCTGGTTATTTGTGTATTATTCCAATTATGGTATTGTGCCTTTTTATACAATTATGATCCATCTTGCAGGACATGTTTACATATACCAGAAACAGCACCGTCCATAGCACTAATCCTTGTGGGACACCATTCATCACAGTCACCCTCATACCTCTGACCAGACCATCACTTTGTCTTCTGCTTAGATATATTTCCATCCATCAAGTGTCTTTCCAACTATCCAGACCTGTTTCTCAAGTCTGTGCACTAAATAATACTTAAAATCAATGATATATATTTTGTTACGTTATGTTCAGATTGATTTCTGCTGATTTATGGACAAAATTCGTTCTGCTAATTCGGCAGAAAACACCATTGCCGAATACGTCAAACTCGCCAGTTCGGTTTAATCAGTTATGTCCAGGAATGTGCAGTAAATTTATTTCTCCGTTTTCTTCTTATTGGAGACAAATGGTATAAAAATCCCTCCTGTTTACTTCCTTATAACTTAATGAAAAACTTTACTTTCATAGTCCATGTCATCTGTTATTTATGACTCTACGTCTCTCCAGATGCTCCACTCTTTCTTCTATATTTTTCAGTTATATCAAGTCAAAGTTTATTTGACCATGATACATGTTTACACACTATAGGGACACTTGAATGCATGCAGAAAGCCCTTTTTTATGCAGAGTATTTCGGGCAAACTTAAGCCTAACTTAAGACTAAAAGGACAATAAACATTACATATTTAGAGTTATTAAATATGTAGTTCAGTGGCGCCTCTCTGTTACCTTGTTTGATTCTATGGATACATTTTGGTATGACTGTGTTAATGGTATACATTACCCTGAGGTTGATAAGACACATGTGCAACACTTTGGTATTTTCACTTTCAAAACGTTTCGCCTACACAGTAAATTTCTTCAGTGAAATACAGTGGTAAGTAAAATTAGAGACATCAGCCCATCAACTTTTGAAGTAGTTTTGAGGTGATCAGTCCCTCAGCCTGGAGATGTGTCCAGCTCCATGGTTTGGTTCTTTGATGGAGACCATGAAGCTGGGTGTGGAGTGCACTGACTGACATTTTATTAAGTGTTCATCACACAAGCACTTATTGCATTTCCTCTAATCAGCCAAGAAGGCAGATATGGCTGTGTATTTGTAGGAACCCAAACTAATGCTGTAAATGGTTGCTAGTTTTCAAAGTAAATCAGTCAGGGTGAGTAGTTGACTCCCGAGGAATTGACATAATATCTACACATCTAGTCTGGAGTCAGTCTCTCACCTGCTGTGGCTGATGACACTTACTGGCAGTGAGGGAACTCACTTTGCTCTCTCACTTATAATAATAGTATGGTATTTGCCTATATTGCTGCTCTATTACACATACTGTAAATATTAATGGTGGTTATATAAGGTAACTTAAAATCTACCCTGGTGTTAGTCTGAACCTCTGTCAGTGTGATCGTCCCTTTCCTGGTGAATTATCTTCAGGCCAGGCACTACAAGCCTTCTATTTGTACATGTGTTCGTAATACTGGAGTTCTTCTCTCAGTGTCACTTGACTATTCTTCTCTCAGTGTCACTTGACTATTCTTCTCTCAGTGTCACTTGACTATTCTTCTCTCAGTGTCACTTGACTATTCTTCTCTCAGTGTCACTTGATTATTCTTCTCTCAGTGTCATCTTAGGATATTCTGCAGAACACGTGACTTTAAATAACCTGAGAGATGTAATGTGTGCTAATGCAAACTGGATTTTAATGAGAAGAGTTGTGGCTGGCAGGTAGGGTAATTAGCTAAGTGATTAATTGGGATACAGGGAGGTGAGGGAGCATTAGGGGAAGAGGGAGGGGGAGGGGAAGGAGCTTTAGGGGAAGAGGAAGGGGGAGGGGAAGGAGCTTTAGGGGAAGAGGGAGGGAGGAAGGAGCTTTAGGGGAAGAGGGGGGGAGGAAAAGAGCTTAGGGAAGAAGAGGAGGAAGGAGCTTTAGGGATGAGGGGGAGGGGAAGAGGGAAAGGGAGGTGAGGGAGCATTGGGATGAGAGTATGTGTAGATAATGTTGGGTATAAATAATAATAATAATAATAATAATAATAATATTAACATCTTATACCTTCAGATTACCTGATTTATGACCATGGTACCTTTATTGTGAGTCTTCTAATGTGCAAGCACGTGTCATGGTACGTGTTTCAGTGTGTGAAGCCGCTGTCATGTGACCGGAGTCTCATGACACGTGGTGGCCGCGTGGGACCTGACCATACCCATGTTGAACCCTGTATGTACCTGGATCTCATGCCAGTGTGAAGCACTGCTGTATGGTGACCTGGTCTTCATACCCACTGTGGTGAAGCACTGCTGTCATGGTGACCTGAGTCTTCATGACCCACTGTGATGAAGCACTGCTGTCATGGTGACCTGGAGTCTTCATGACCCACTGTGGTGAAGCACTGCTGTTATGGTGACCTGGTGTCTTCATGACCCACTGTGGATCTGTATGGTGACAGTCTTCATATCCGTGGTGAAGCACTGCTGTATGGTGACCTGGAGTCTTCATGACCCACTGTGGTGAAGCACTGCTGTCATGGTGACCTGGAGTCTTCATGACCCACTGTGGTGAAGCACTGCTGTCATGGTGACCTGGAGTCTTCATGACCCACTGTGGTGAAGCACTGCTGTCATGGTGACCTGGAGTCTTCATGACCCACTGTGGTGAAGCACTGCTGTCATGGTGACCTGGAGTTTCATGACCCACTGTGGTGAAGCACTGCTGTCATGGTGACCTGGAGTCTTCATGACCCACTGTGGTGAAGCACTGCTGTCATGGTGACCTGGAGTCTTCATGACCCACTGTGGTGAAGCACTGCTGTCATGGTGACCTGGAGTCTTCATGACCCACTGTGGTGAAGCACTGCTGTCATGGTGACCTGGAGTCTTCATGACCCACTGTGGTGAAGCACTGCTGTCATGGTGACCTGGAGTCTTCATGACCCACGTGGTGCACTGCTGTCATGGTGACCTGGGTTTCATGACCCACTGTGGTGAAGCACTGCTGTATGGTGACCTGGAGTCTTCATGACCCACTGTGGTGAAGCACTGCTGTATGGTGACCTGGGTTCATGACCCACTGTGGTGAGCACTGCTGTCATGGTGACCTGAGTTCATGACCCACTGTGGTGAAGCACTGCTGTCATGGTGACCTGGAGTCTTCATGACCCACTGTGGTGAAGCACTGCTGTATGTGACCTGGAGTCTTCATGACCCACTGTGGTGAAGCACTGCTGTCATGGTGACCTGGAGTCTTCATGACCCACTGTGGTGAAGCACTGCTGTCATAATGACCTGGAGTCTTCATGACCCACTGTGGTGAAGCACTGCTGTCATGGTGACCTGGAGTCTTCATGACCCAGAAGTGGTGAAGCACTGCTGTCATGGTGACCTGGAGTCTTCATGACCCACTGTGGTGAAGCACTGCTGTCATTGTGACCTGGAGTCTTCATGACCCACTGTGGTGAAGCACTGCTGTGATGGTGACCTGGAGTCTTCATGACCCACTGTGGTGAAGCACTGCTGTCATGGTGACCTGGAGTCTTCATAACCCAGAAGTGGTGACGCACTGTGCTTGTTATCATGGTGACCTGGAGGCTTCATGACCCACAGTGGTGAAGCACTGCTGTCATGGTGACCTGGTGTCTTCATGACCCAGAAGTGGTGAAGCACTACTGTCATGGTGACCTGGAGTCTTCATGACCCACTGTGGTGAAGCACTGCTGTCATGGTGACCTGGAGTCTTCATGACCCAGAAGTGGTGAAGCATTGCTGTCATGGTGACCTGGTGTCTTCATGACCCAGAAGTGGTGAAGCACTACTGTCATGGTGACCTGGAGTCTTCATGACCCACTGTGGTGAAGCACTGCTGTCATGGTGACCTGGAGTCTTCATGACCCAGAAGTGGTGAAGCACTGCTGTCATGGTGACCTGGAGTCTTCATGACCCAGAGTGGTGAAGCACTCTGTCATGGTGACCTGGAGTCTTCATGACCCACTGTGGTGAAGCACTGCTGTCATGGTGACCTGGAGTCTTCATGACCCAGAAGTGGTGAAGCACTGCTGTCATGGTGACCTGGAGTCTTCATGACCCACTGTGGTGAAGCACTGCTGTCATAATGACCTGGAGTCTTCATGACCCACTGTGGTGAAGCACTGCTGTCATGGTGACCTGGAGTCTTCATGACCCAGAAGTGGTGAAGCACTGCTGTCATGGTGACCTGGAGTCTTCATGACCCAGAAGTGGTGAAGCACTGTGCTTGTTATCATAGTGACCTGGAGTCGATCCCAAGATAGGTAAGGCACTCTACACTTACTATCATTCTGTTTACATATATTTTAGTCATTACATCTCACTTGATGTGTACACCAGGAGGAACAGCGAATGTGCACGTAAAGGCATGTACAGTATATCTTAGTATATATGCACTTGGAGCTTACTTTAACTCTATGTTAGACCATACTGGGAAGTAAAGTATTTTTGACTGATGAACAAGTGACATTCAGCTCTGATGGTCCTCCTGTGGTGGTGGTGTGGCTATAATACTCGTGTGTTTTATACTGTGTGACAGACTGGATGGTGTGGCTGGAGGTTCCAGTGTTCTTATATTGTGACAGACTGGATGGTGTGGCTGGGGGTTCCAGTGTTCTTATATTGTGACAGACTGGATGGTGTGGCTGGGGGTTCCAGTGTTCTTATATTGTGACAGACTGGATGGTGTGGCTGGAGGTTCCAGTGTTCTTATATTGTGACAGACGGGATGGTGTGGCTGGAGGTTCCAGTGTTCTTATATTGTGACAGACGGGATGGTGTGGCTGGAGGTTCCAGTGTTCTTATATTGTGACAGACTGGATGGTGTGGCTGGAGGTTCCAGTGTTCTTATATTGTGACAGACTGGATGGTCTGGCTGGAGGTTCCAGTGTTCTTATATTGTGACAGACGGGATGGTCTGGCTGGAGGTTCCAGTGTTCTTATATTGTGACAGACGGGATGGTCTGGCTGGGGGTTCAAGTGTTCTTATATTGTGACAGACGGGATGGTGTGGCTGGAGGTTCCAGTGTTCTTATATTGTGACAGACGGGATGGTCTGGCTGGAGGTTCCAGTGTGTTTATATTGTGACAGACGGGATGGTCTGGCTGGAGGTTCCAGTGTGTTTATATTGTGACAGACGGGATGGTCTGGCTGGAGGTTCCAGTGTGTTTATATTGTGACAGACGGGATGGTCTGGCTGGAGGTTCCAGTGTGTTTATATTGTGACAGACGGGATGGTCTGGCTGGAGGTTCCAGTGTGTTTATATTGTGACAGACGGGATGGTCTGGCTGGAGGTTCCAGTGTGTTTATATTGTGACAGACGGGATGGTCTGGCTGGAGGTTCCAGTGTGTTTATATTGTGACAGACGGGATGGTCTGGCTGGAGGTTCCAGTGTGTTTATATTGTGACAGACGGGATGGTCTGGTTGGAGGTTCCAGTGTGTTTATATTGTGACAGACGGGATGGTGTGGCTGGAGGACGGCTACGTGAAGGATAGACGAGTGTTCGCACAGGTGGTAATGACTTACCGTTATGGACGAGAGGAAGACGAAGTAATGGGTCTTACCTTCGCCAGGGAGCTGGTGGTAGCTTCTACCCAGGTCTACCCACCTACCAGCCTACCAGCATCACTTACCAGCCTCCAGGTGGGTCACCACTCTCCCTACACCACCTACCAGCATCACTTACAACCCTCCAGGTGTGTCACCACTCTCCCTACACCACCTACCAGCCTACCAGCATCACTTACCAGCCTCCAGGCTTGTCACCACTCTCCCTACACCACCTACCAGCCTACCAGCATCACTTACAACCCTCCATGTGGGTCACCACTCTCCCTACACCACCTACCAGCATCATGACGTATTGTGTTGCCTGTATCATTTGTATTATGTTACCTGCATCGTGGTGTATTGTGTTGCCTGTATCATTTGTATTATGTTGCCTGCATCGTGGTGTATTGTGTTGCCTGTATCATTTGTATTATGTTGCCTGCATCGTGGTGTATTGTGTTGCCTGTATCATTTGTATTATGTTGCCTGCATCGTGGTGTATTGTGTTGCCTGTATCATTTGTATTAAGTTGCCTGCATCGTGGTGTATTGTGTTGCCTGTATCATTTGTATTATGTTGCCTGCATCGTGGTGTATTGTGTTACCTGCATCATGACGTATTGTGTTGCCTGTATCATTTGTATTATGTTGCCTGCATCGTGGTGTATTGTGTTGCCTGTATCATTTGTATTATGTTGCCTGCATCATGACGTATTGTGTTGCCTGTATCATTTGTATTATGTTGCCTGCATCATGACGTATTGTGTTTCCTGGATCACGATGCATTGTGTTGCCTGCATCATGATGTATTGTGTTGCCTGTAACATAATGTACAGTGTTGCCTGCATCATACCTGGAGTATACCTGGAGATGGTTTCGGGGGTCAACGCCCCCGCAGCTTGGTCTGAGACCAGGCCTCATGATGTATTGTGTTGCCTGTAACACGATGTATTGTGTTGCCTGCATCACGATATATTGTGTTGCCTGCATCACATAGTATTGTGTAGCCTGCATCATGGGTATTGTGTGCTCAACAGGAACGACTACAGAAGAAGTTGGGCATCAATGCCTTTCCCTTCCACCTGGAGATGCCCAGGAATGCCCCAGCATCCATCACCATGCAACAAGGTGAGAAGCTGTTAGTTTATGTACCTCTGTAATCTTTTGACTACCGCAGCCCACACCATGGGTATGGGCTGCGTAATAATGATATTAAACTAAAAAAACATTTACCTAACATTTTTGTCGGTAATTCGACCATTATTACTAAAGATGAGAAAGAGAGAGAGAGAGAGAGAGAGAGAGAGAGAGAGAGAGAGAGAGAGAGAGAGAGAGAATAACTCAGTTTAAGTATTATTCTTCATTTTGTAAACATTGTCAAATATCCCATGCACTTAGAGTCATTCATTCCTCTCCTGTTTTAATGTGTTATCTTGTCATAGTTGTCTTGTAAGCTTATAAAACACAATTTACCTTCTCTCAATCTGATGTGAGTGTTATTATTGACTTTATGAGTCTCTGGGTGTTCCGTTGGTCTCCTTACTGTTATTTACATCACTGTTGTGTAGTTCATTACTGCTTGCCTCTCCCCTTGCTTCACTATTGACGTTATTTGATGATTTGTAGCTTTCTGGAAGTTGCCTTGTATGTACTGACTCGTTGATCTTTGCTAGTGGATCACACAGTGCCTCTACTCCCTCTATCAGGACCTGGAAGACATCACAGAGCGTTAATTTTGGACGTGTTCAATTGACTTGAACTATTTTTTTACTCTATATCCATTTGCTCTGACGTTATCCAATTTCCGTTAGTCTCCCGTTTCTGTCTTGCTGTCTGGCACCCCCACTTCCTTGGCTAATATCTCTTCAAAACACAGGTTTAGTTACCTTCAAAGCCCCTTTCTTTATCTGCCAATCTTTATTTTCATTCTTGAATACTGATAACACATTAGTAGTTTTGCAGCTGCCTCGTAGTTGTCCAGTTTCCATTGTATATCTTTGTTGAAAGATCACACAGCTCATCTGATTCTTCCTTATCGTCTAAATTATGTTCTAAACTTTGCTTCTCCTTCCTCTCCTTACCTCCTCGCCAAGGTATGTTTCCAGGGGTCGAGTCTTAACTCCTGTGTATACTCATCTATTTGTACTCACCTATTTGTGGTTGCGGGGGTCGATTCACAGCTCCTGGCTCGCCTCTTCGCTAGTCTCTACTCTCTCCCCGCTCCAAGAGCCTTATCTTACCTCTTCTTAAAGCTATCTATGTATGGATCCTGCCTCCACTACTTCATCTCCAGACTGTTCCACTAACTGGCAACTCTAAGGCTGAAGAAATACTTCCTAACATCCCTATGACTCATCTGAGTTTTTAACTTCGAGTTGTGTCCCCTTGTTCCTGTACTCACCTCACCTAATTGTGGTTGCAGGGGTCGATTCATAGCTCCTGGCCTCGCCTCTTCACTTGTCGCTACTAGGTCTCTCACTCCCTGCTCCGTGAGCTTTATCATACCTCTTCTTAAAGCTATGTATGGATCCTGCCTTCACCACCTCCCTTTCCAGACTATTCCACTTCCTGACAACTCTGTGACTGAAGAAATACTTCCTAACATCCCTGTGACCCATCTGAGTCTTCAACTTCCAATTGTGACCCCTTGTTGGTGTGTCCCATATCTGAAACATGTGTGTGTACTCACCTAGTTGTGGTTGCAGGGGTCGAGACTTAGCTCCTGGCCCCGCCAGGAGCAACACAAGTGTGTGTAACACTTGACTAAGGTGTGATGTATATGTGTGTCAGGCAAGGAGGAGAGTGGGCGGGCGTGTGGTGTACACTGGGAGGTACGAGTGTTCGTCGGCAGTACCCAGGATGAGCAGCCTCACCGTCGTTCCTGCGTCAGACTCCTCGTCAGGTGGGTCCTCTCGTCAGGTGGGTCTCCTTACAACTTACCCACTCAGACTTATACTCTTTTGTTTACACCATTAATAAGCTTCTCCACAGACACCTCCACTTACCTTTTTACTCCATATTTTCTACAGTTCACCTCGTCTTTCACAGACACATCCGCTGACACATCCGCTGACACATCCGCTGACACATCCGCTGACACATCCGCTGACACATCCGCTGACACATCCGCTGACATCCACTTCAATATTTCACAGACATTCACTTACTCTATACTTACTCCATTTGTCCTACGTGATAAGGTTTCATTAGAAATGGTAATTCCCTATAATAATAATAATAATAATAATAATAATAATAATAATAATAATAATAATAATAATAATAATAATAATAATAATAATAATAATAATAATAATAATAATAATAATAATGATAATAATAATAATGATAATAACTGCAGTTATCCCAGGTTCTCTACACATGCTGCTATGTATGATAATCTATGTAACTGTATTTGTGTATACCTGAATAAACACTGTAGCTACTGAACCCATAGTGGGAATGCTTGACGACATCACCTTCTGAAATCTCCCAGCTTAGCTAACAAATTGCATTACTTAATACATGACAACTATCCTATGTGATGGAATATGACAGAGAAACATTTTGTTTCCGCTATGTAACTATCAAATTGTGTTTAATTAGGAGGCGGCAGTACGCTCCAGCTAAACAAGGCCGCCAGCCCATGGTATCGTGTACCAGAGAGTTTCTTCTGTCTCCTGGTAAACTACACCTCAATGTCATCCTTGACAGGCAGGTCAGTAGTGTTTCCCAGCCGCCTACGAGTCTCCACACTCTTATAGTCTCCACACTCTTGTAGTCTCCACACTCTTGTAGTCTCCACACTCTTGTAGTCTCCACACACTGGTCAATATAATTTCCAAAACATCGGTATAAATTTCTCAGGGACTGATATATGAGACACTTGTGCAACATTTGTGTATGTATATTCTGGAAACGTTTTGCCAGCCAGTGCTTCGTCAGTCCAGTACAGAGAAGAACGCTGGAAGATGAGTAGTAGTTTGAGGTAATCAGTCCCTCAGCCTGTAGTCGATGTGTTCAGTCCATCAATGAAGATTGATGGACCTAACACATCTACTGACTGATTACTTCAAACTCCTCCTCATCTTCCACCGTTCTTCTCTGTATTGGACTGAAGAAGCCACTGTGGGGCGAAACGTTTCCAAAATAAAGGTACCTAAATGTTGCACAAGTCTCATTTATGAACTTGTCAGTTTTGTAAACTATTTATATAATTTATCATAAGTTATTATTTAAGAGTCACGTCAATAGTCTTACCACAGTTCCTTGTTTTAAATTAATCTAATAGTTATAATAATAATCATATTTTTTAAAGGGGTGGACGGGTAAGCCAGTGGAAGGTCTCGCTCAGATGACCAAAAACTCCAGCTGTGGGTCTTCAAATGACTAAGACTCGCGTCAGGAAACATGTGTCCTGTTTCCTGACAAATCTTACCTAACCTGACCCGACCTGACCTGACCTGACCTGACCTAACCTAACATTATTCTAACTTAATTTTCTTAACTAAATTTTAAGTTATATTTTTTGAGTTATGCTGAACTTGTGGTTTTATTGTGTTTATGCACTGATTGTGTTTATGGACTGATTGTGTTCATGCACTGATTGTGTTCATGCACTGATTGTGTTCATGCACTGATTGTGCTCATGCACTGATTGTATTCATGAACTGATTGTGTTCATGCACTGATTGTGCTAATGCACTGATTGTGTTCATGCACTGATTGTGCTCATTCACTGATTGTGTTTATGCACTGATTGTGTTTATGCACTGATTGTGCTCATGCACTGATTGTGTTTATGCACTGATTGTGTTTATGCACTGATTGTGCTCATGCACTGATTGTGTTTATGCACTGATTGTGTTTATGAACTGATTGTGCTCATGCACTGATTGTGTTCATGCACTGATTGTGCTCATGCACTGATTGTGTTCATGCACTGATTGTGCTCATGCACTGATTGTGCTCATGCACTGATTGTGTTCATGCACTGATTGTGCTCATGCACTGATTGTGTTCATGCACTGATTGTGCTCATGCACTGATTGTGCTCATGCACTGATTGTGCTCATGCACTGATTGTGTTCATGCACTGATTGTGTTCATGCACTTATTGTGTTCATGCACTGATTGTGTTCATGCACTGATTGTGCTCATGCACTGTTGTGTTCATGCACTGATTGTGCTCATGCACTGATTGTATTCATGAACTGATTGTGTTCATGCACTGATTGTGTTCATGCACTGATTGTGCTCATGCACTGATTGTGTTCATGCACTGATTGTGCTCATTCACTGATTGTGCTCATGCACTGATTGTGTTCATGCACTGATTGTGCTCATTCACTGATTGTACTCATGCACTGATTGTGCTCATGCACTGATTGTGTTCATACACTGATTGTGCTCATGCACTGATTGTGTTATGCACTGATTGTGTTTATGAGCTATCTGATTGTGCTCATGCACTGATTGTGTTCATGCACTGATTGTGTTCATGCACTGATTGTGTTCATGCACTGATTGTGCTCATTCACTGATTGTGCTCATGCACTGATTGTGTTCATGCACTGATTGTATTCATGCACTGATTGTGTTCATGCACTGATTGTGTTCATGCACTGATTTTATTCATGCACTGATTGTGCTCATGCACTGATTGTGTTCATGCACTGATTGTTTTCATGCACTGATTGTGTTCATGCACTGATTGTGCTCATCACTGATTGTATTCATGCACTGATTGTGTTCATGCACTGATTGTGCTCATCACTGATTGTATTCATGCACTGATTGTGCTCATGCACTGATTGTGCTCATCACTGATTGTGTTCAAGTACTGAGCTTGTGTCTGATGAGTGTGTATCACTGATTGTGCAGTACTGATTGTGTTATGCACTGATTTTGTTAAATTCATCTGATTGTCTCATGCAGTGTGCTTCATGACTGATTGTGTTCATACACTGATTGTGCTACGGTAGCACTGATTGTGTTATGCTGATTGTGTATGCTCTGATTGTGCCTGCATGAAATGAGCCATGCACTGATTGTGTCATGCCTGATTGTGTTATGCTGATTGTGTCATGCACTGATTGGTCATCACTGCATTGAATGTCATGCACTGATTGTGTCATGCACTGATTTATCATGCACTGATTTGCTCATGCCTGATTGTGTCATGCACTGATTTCTGCTACTGCAGTTGTGCTCATGCACTGTATTGTTCATGCACTTGTCTTGTCATGCATGATTGCTGTTATCCTGACTTGGCTCATCATGATTGTGTTCATGCCTGATTGTGTCATGCATGTTGTGCATTCATACTGATTGTATTCATGCACTGATTGTGTTCATGCACTGATTGTGCTCATCACTGATGTGTTCAATCACTGCTATTGGTCAGTTAGTGGTATACCTTGCTATGGTCACGTTGTGTTATCCTGCTGTGTCATCATGTGTTAACCTGCACTTGTCACAGATTTGTCATACCGCTATTGGTCAGCAGTTGTGTATACACTGGTGCACTTTGGTCACAGATTGTGCTTAATCCATTGTCAGGTGCAGTTGTGGTGTTGCTGACTTGGTCAGTGATGTGCGTTATCCTGTGTCTTCTGTGGCACACTGCGTTAGATCTGCACTACTTGTCGCACTATAGTGTATTATCTTTCTACTGGCAGTTAGTGTATAATCTTGCTACTTGGTCACAGTGTTGTTAATCCTTGCTACTTGGTCACAGGTGCGTTACTCCTTGCTACTTGGTCACAGTTAGTGTATTATCCTTGCTACTTGGTCAGTTAGTGCTTAATCCTTGCTATTGGTCATTAGTGCGTTAACTTTGCTTGG
>WNWK01006106.1:0-60000 GCA_009830355.1 Cherax destructor | reverse complement strand
ACTCACTAGTCTACCTCTGAGTCTACCTCACTAGTCTACTCTCTGAGTCTACCTCACTAGTCTACCCTGAGTCTACCTCACTAGTCTACCCTTGAGTCTCCTCACTAGTCTACCTTGAGTCTACCTCACTAGTCTACCCTCTGAGTCTACCTCACTAGTCTACCCTTGAGTCCAGCACCTTCCCTCAGTCTCCTCTGAGTCTACCTCACTAGTCTACCCTCTGAGGCTACCTCACTAGTCTACCCTCTGAGTCTACCTCACTAGTCTACCCTCTGAGTCTACCTCACTAGTCTACCCTTGAGTCTACCTCACTAGTCTCCCTTGAGTCTACCTCACTAGTCTACCCTTGAGTCTACCTCACTAGTCTACCCTTGAGTCTACCTCACTAGTCTCCCTTGAGTCTCCTCACTAGTCTACCCTCTGAGTCTACCTCACTAGTCTCCACCTCTGAGTCTACCTCACTAGTCTACCCTCTGAGTCTACCTCACTAGTCTCCCTTGAGTCTACCTCACTAGTCTACCCTCTGAGTCTACTCACTAGTCTACCCTTGAGTTACCTCACTAGTCTCCCTCTGAGTCTACATCACTAGTCTACCCTTGAGTCTCCTCACTAGTCTCCTCTGAGTCTACTCACTAGTCTACCCTCTGAGTCTATCACTAGTCTCCTCTGAGTCTACTCACTAGTCTACCCTTGAGTCTCCTCACTAGTCTACCCTGTGAGTCTACCTCACTAGTCTACCTTGAGTCTACTCACTAGTCTACCCTCTGAGTCTACCTCACTAGTCTCCTCTGAGTCTACCTCACTAGTCTACCCTCTGAGTCTACTCACTAGTCTACCCTCTGAGTCTACCTCACTAGTCTACCCTGAGTCTACCTCACTAGTCTACCCTCTGAGTCTCCTCACTAGTCTACCCTCTGAGTCTACCTCACTAGTCTACCCTGAGTCTACCTCACTAGTCTACCCTCTGAGTCTACATCACTAGTCTACCTCTGAGTCTACCTCACTAGTCTACCCTGTGAGTCTACCTCACTAGTCTACCCTGTGAGTCTACCTCACTAGTCTACCCTGTGAGTCTACCTCACTAGTCTACCCTCTGAGTCTACCTCACTAGTCTACCCTCTGAGTCTACCTCACTAGTCTACCCTCTGAGTCTACCTCACTAGTCTACCCTCTGAGTCTACCTCACTAGTCTACCCTCTGAGTCTACCTCACTAGTCTACCCTCTGAGTCTACCTCACTAGTCTACCCTGTGAGTCTACCTCACTAGTCTACCCTGTGAGTCTACCTCACTAGTCTACCCTCTGAGTCTACCTCACTAGTCTACCCTCTGAGTCTACCTCACTAGTCTACCCTCTGAGTCTACCTCACTAGTCTACCCTCTGAGTCTACCTCACTAGTCTACCCTCTGAGTCTACCTCACTAGTCTACCCTCTGAGTCTACCTCACTAGTCTACCCTCTGAGTCTACCTCACTAGTCTACCCTGAGTCTACCTCACTAGTCTACCCTCTGAGTCTACCTCACTAGTCTACCCTCTGAGTCTACCTCACTAGTCTACCCTCTGAGTCTACCTCACTAGTCTACCCTGTGAGTCTACCTCACTAGTCTACCCTCTGAGTCTACCTCACTAGTCTACCCTCTGAGTCTACCTCACTAGTCTACCCTCTGAGTCTACCTGAAGCACATTTATTTTTATCTTATAATAATGACAATAAAAAATTGCAATAATAATATTATTATAATCATGGGGAAGCGCTAAACCCGCAGGATTATACAGCGTCTTTGGGGGGGGGACGGAAGGTATTCAGGCTTATTTCGGGGAACTGGAGCACGGATCCAGTTCCCTGGATCAAGAGCCCCTCACCAGCGCCAAGGAACCTCCCTTGAGGGGAATAATAATTAATAATAATAATAATAATAATAATAATAATAATAATAATAATAATAATAATAATAATAATAATAATAATAATTATTCTAAGAGTGGGTATGTGTGTACCAGGTTCACGCATCCTGGGGGCGGGCAACACTTTGGTATCGTGGTATCTTATGTGGTGAGAGTGAAGCTTGTAATGGGTACCCTGGCTGGTGAACTGGTAGCTGAGGTACCCTTCACTCTCATGAACCCTCCACCTGATGACTCTCTGGTAAGTAGTTACCACCACCTGATGACTGGTAAGTAGGTACCCCCACTGGTAGCTGATTGTACAGTATAACAGAGATGAAGTAAGTTCATCATGTGATGGTATGATGTTAGTTACCATTTTGTCCAAGGCCCATGTTGTGTGTGTGTGTACCCACCTAGTTGTGGTTGCAGGGGTCGAGTTATAGCTCCTGGCCCCTCCTTTTCACTGGCCGCTACTGGGTCACTCTCCCTGCGCCATGAGCTTTATCATACCTCTTCTTAAAGCTATGAATGGAACCTGCTTCCACTACATCGCTTCCCAAACTATTCCACTTCCCGACCACTCTGTGACAAGAAATACTTCCTAACATCCCTGTGATTCATCTGAGTCTTCAACTTCCAACTGTGTCCCCTTGTTGCTGTGTCCCATCTCTGGAACATTCTGTCTCTGTCCACCTTGTCAATTCCTCTCAGTATTTTATATGTCGTTATCATGTCCCCCCTATCTGTCCTGTCCTCCAGTGTCGTCAGGTCGATTTCCCTTAACCTCTCCTCGTAGGACATACCCCTTAGTTCCGGGACTAGTCTTGTTGCAAACCTTTGCACTTTCTCTAGTTTTTTTATGTGCTTGGCTAGATGTGGGTTCCAAACTGGTGCTGCATACTCCAATATGGGCCTAACGTACACAGTGTACAGGGTCCTGAACGATTCTTTGTTAAGATGTCGGAATGCTGTTCTTAGGTTTGCTAGGCGCCCGTATGCTGCAGCATTGATTTGGTTGATGTGCGCCTCAGGAGATGTGCCTGGTGTTATACTCACCCCAAGATCTTTTTCCTTGAGTGAGGTTTGTAGTCTCTTGCCCCCTAGACTGTACTCCATCTGCAGTCTTCTTTGCCCTTCCCCAATCTTCATGACTTTGCACTTGGTGGGGTTGAACTCCAGGAGCCAATCGCTGGACCAGGCTTGCAGCCTGTCCAGATCCCTTTGTAGTTCTGCCTGGTCCTCGTCCGATTGAATTCTTCTCATCAACTTCACATCATCTGCAAACAGGGACACTTTGGAGTCTATTCCTTCAGTCATGTTCACAAATACACCAGAAACAGCACCGGTCCTAGGACTGATCCCTGTGGCACCCCGCTCGTTACAGGTGCCTACTCTGACACCTCGCCACGGACCATGACTCGCTGTTGTCTTCCTGACAGGTATTCCCTGATCCATTGTAGTGCCTTCCCTGTTATCCCTGCCTGGTCCTCCAACTTTTGCACTAATCTCTTGTGTGGAACTGTGTCAAACGCCTTCTTGCAGTCCACAAGTTCCACATGTTCCAGAATCGTTTATCTTTACTTAGGACATAGGTTATAGGAGATTCTGGAAGGATGACACTACCAGTGGTATCAAATTTGAATCAGTACCTGTCGATGTATGCGGTTTCCCTGGTTCTCTGGTATTGCTCCTGCTTTCACTGAGAACACATCTTTTATTTATTTACCTCGCAGACTTCCATATCGATTCTTTTATGCTCTCCTTCCTTCCTCTGCTGAATTACCTGGTCCTTTACCATCGTCTTTCTTACGTGGCTGTATCCTAGCTGCTATGTCACTCTCAAACTGTTGTCGAGTTTCTCCTCACCTTTCCATGTCTGCTTTTTACTCTGTTGCTTACTTCTATGTTTTCATGTCCTTCACTCTCAGATGTTTTTCCATGGTCTTGTACTTTTCTTTGCCATATGCGGTTCTTCCTCTAGATATAAGGTTCTTTTTTATTTCCTGGCACTTTCCAGTTAGGTACTTCATTTTATTTAGCGACTTTCATTTTAGATTCCTTTCCCGCTGATCTGTATTTATGTTATCTCTCATCTCTTCAAAGTTCCCACTTCTATGCCCTTGTTTCTCACCTCTCCACTTGCCATGTTTTCCTCAGTGTTTAGCTTTACAAGACTGGAAGTTCAGTACTGCATGGTCGCTAGCACTCAGGGAGATATCCTTTTCTATTTCACCCATGTCAGATGCACTTGTGGTGAATACTACATCCAGTCGTGCTGGCTCATCTCGTTATCGTGTTTTGTCATTTACATGCTGACGCATGAAGCTTTTCTTAACCACTTCCATTAACTTAGCCCTCCACGTTCCTGGTTCTCCGTGTGTTTCAGCTCTCCCAATGTGATTCTTTGGGACTGAAATCATTCGTGATAAGTAGCTTTTGTTTAGCCCCAAGAGCTCCTTGCTGCTTCCACTGTGGTGTCAACCACTGCTTTGTTGTCGTCTTCATATTCTTATCTTGGTCTCCGACAGTTTAATGGTGGCATGTTGAACATTAACCCACCCACTACTTCGTATTACCCAATCTTGGCTGTGCTTAGCATGCAGGCATTTGTCTCATATTAGTCTCTTTTCTTAAAAATTGTAGTAGTAGTAGTAGTAGTTACTAGTCAATGGCACTTGTCGATAGACACTTGGCTTTTTTTGTGTATGTGCGTGTGTACTCACCTAGTTGTGGCTGCAGGGGTTGATTCATAGCTCCTGGCCCTGCCTCTTTGCTGGTCACTACTAAGTCCACTCCCTTCTCCATGAGCTTTATCATATCTCTTCTTAAAGCTATGTATGGATCCTGCCTCCACTACATCACTCTCCAGATTGTTCCACTTCCTGACCACTCTGTGACTGAAGAAATACTTCCTAACATCCCTGTGACTCATCTGAGTCTTCAACTTCCAATTGTGACTCCTTGTTGCTGTGTCCCATCTCTGAAACATCCTATCCCTATCCACCTTGTCAATTCCTCTCAGTATTTAATATGTCGTTATCATGTTCCGCATGTCCCTCCTGTCCTCCAGTGTTGTCAGGTCGATTTCCCTTAACGTCTCCTCGTAGGACATGTCCCTTAACTCCGGGACTAGTCTTGTAAACCTTTGCACTTTTTCAAATTTCTTGACGTGCTTGACCAGGTGTGGGTTCCAGACTGGTGCTGCATATTTCAATATGGGCCTGACGAACACGGTGTACAGTCTTGAACGATTCCTTATTGAGGTATCGGAATGCTATTCTTAGGTTTGCCAGGCGCTTATATGCTGCAGCAGTTATTTGGTTGATGTGCACCTCAGGAGATATGTTTGGTATTATACTCACCCCAAGATCCCTTTCCTTGAGTGAGGTTTGTAGTCTTTGTCCACCTAGCATGTACTCTGTCTGCGGCCTTCCTCGCCCGTCCCCAATCTTCATGACTTTGCACTTGGTGGGGTTAAACTCCAGGAGCCAGTTGCTGGACCAGGCTTGCAGCCTGTCCAGATCTCTTTGTAGTTTTCTGATCCTCATCCGATTGAATTCTCCTCATTAAGAACATAAGAATGGAAGAACACTGCAGAACGCCTACTGGCTCATACAAGGCAGGTCCTTATCAAAACCACCCCTACCCAAAACTATCCAAGAATTTACTCCCGTACCCACGACACCAATCAAACCCAGCCCCTCCCACTCATATATTTGTACACTCTCTTTTTAAAGCTACCCAAGGTCCTAGCCTCGATCACCCTGCTCGGAAGACCGTTCCAAACACCCACAATTCTGTTCGAAAATCAGTAAATACCTATGTCCTTTCTAAATCTAAATTTATCCAACTTAAATCCATTATTTCTGGTTCTTACCTGATTTAACACCCTCAGTACTTTATTAATATCACCTTTGTTTATGCCCATCATCCACTTACACACCTCGATGATATCTCCCCTCATTCTACGTCTCTCCAGAGAGTGGAGATTAAGGCTCTAAGTCTATCTCCATACGGGAGATTCCTTATACAGTAAATCATTTGTCATTCTTCTCTGTATGTTCTCCAGTGAGTCTATATCCATCCTGTAGTAAGTAGACCAAAACTGAGCGGCATAATCCAAATGAGGCCTCACTAGTGATGTATAGAGCTGTAAAATAACTTTTGGACTTCTGTTTCTTACACTTCTTGAAATAAATCCTAGTAATCTGTTAGCCTTATTGCGCACACTTAGGCACTACTGTCTTGGCTTTAGATTTCTGCTTACCATGACTCCCAAGTCTTTTTCACATTCTGTATGATCAAGCTCTACTTCACCTAGTTTATAACTTCGAGGGTTATTTTCATTACCATTAACTTCACATCATTTGGAAACCGGGACACTTCTGAGTCTATCCCTTCCGTCATGTCATTCACATGTACCAGAAACAGCACCAGTCCTAGGACTGACCCCTATGGAACCCCACAAGTCACTGCCGCCCACGCTGACACCTCGTCACGTACCATGACTCGTTGCCACCTTCCTGTCAGGTATTCTCTGATCCATTGCAGTGCCTTTTCTGTTATACCTGCCTGATCCTCTAGCTTTTGCACTAATCTTTTGTGTGGAGTTGTGTCAAAAGCCTTCTTGCAGTGTGTGTGTGTGTGTGGAATTACTACTAATTAGTGAAAGCAATAATTTGTATAGCTACTGAAGTGACTCTTGATGATGCAGGCAGCACCAGTGAGGGAGGGACGGCAAGAGAGCCTAGAGGAGACAGCGAGGCTGGTGATCGAGGAGTGTCAGAGAACCTCCATATCAGACATGCTGAGGGGAGGCCAGGAGTCACAGGAGTCCGTGGATAACACCCTCCCAGACACCACTCATGACTACCAGGTTTTCTCAACTAAAGAACCACGACAACCAACACGCAACGGTGATATGTAGAACATCGAAGAGTTCAACAGTTGCTCTGACAGCCCTGCCATCTTTAATAATAATAATTATAATAATAAAAATAATAATAATAATAATAATAATAATAATAATAATAATAATAATAATATATCTTTATTTATATAAGTACATGTACAAGGTATACAGACCATAGTTGACATCAATGACATACTACTATATAGAAAGCCACTTGTTATGCAGAGCATTTCGGGCCAATTAGGTCAGTTTTGTCCCAGGATGCGACCCAGACCAGCCGACTAACACCCAGGTTCCCATTTTACTGATGGATGAACATAGACAACCAGTGTAAAGAAACACGCCCAATGTTTCTACCCTCGATGGGAATCAAACCGAGACCCTCGCCGTGTGAAGCGAGAGTTTTAGCCACCAGGCTACGGTGGCCATGTGGTTGTTGATGGTGCTGCCATCTGTACGTTGTCGATGGTGCTACCATCTATACATATTGATTGTGCTGCCATCTGTACATGATGTTGATGGTGCTGACATCTGTACATGTTGAGGGTGCTGCCATCTGTACATGTTGATGCTGCTGCCATCTGTACATGTTGTTGATAGTGCTGCCATCTGTACATGGTACTGTCATCTGTACATGTTGATGGTGCTGCCATCTGTACATGTTGTTGATGGTACACTGCCATCTGTACATGTTGATGGTGCTGCAATCTGTACGTTGTAGATGGTGCTGCCATCTGTATGTTGTAGATGGTGCTGCCATCTGTATGTTGTTGATGGTGCTGCCATCTGTATGTTGTAGATGGTGCTGCCATCTGTATATTGTAGATGGTGCTGCCATCTGTATTTTGTAGATGGTGCTGCCATCTGTATATTGTAGATGGTGCTGCCATCTGTATTTTGTAGATGGTGCTGCCATCTGTATATTGTAGATGGTGCTGCCATCTGTATGTTGTAGATGGTGCTGCCATCTGTATGTTGTAGATGGTGCTGCCATCTGTATTTTGTAGATGGTGCTGCCATCTGTATGTTGTAGATGGTGCTGCCATCTGTACATGTTGATGGTGCTGCCATCTGTATGTTGTTGATGGTGCTGCCATCTGTACCTGTTATGGATGGAAATAAATGGTATAAAATACCGACACAATGGACAGATCTGTATGTGACTTGATAAAGCCACTGCGTGGGCGAAACGTTGTCAATAAAGGATCACATTATACTGCTTATGTGTTTATTTTTCCACCTGTTATAGATGGTACTTTTACCTATACACATTATGGATGGTGCTGCCACCTATACACATTATGGTGTTTCCACCTATACACATTGTTATGGACGGTGCTGCCAACCATACACATTGTAATGGATGGTGCTGCCACTTATACACATTGTAATGGATGGTGCTGCCACTTATACACATTGTAATGGATGGTGCTGCCACCTATACACATTATGGTGTTTCCACCTATACACATTGTTATGGATGGTGCTGCCAACCATACACATTGTAATGGATGGTGCTGCCACTTATACACATTGTAATGGATGGTGCTGCCACTTATACATAGTTATGGATGGTGCTGCCCTCTATATACAGTTATGGATGGTGCTGCCAACTATGCACATTGTTATTGATGATAGTGTTACCTGTACACATTGTTACGTATGATAATGTTACCTATACACATTGTTATGGACGATACTGTTACTTATGCATATTATTATGAATGGTACTGCCCACGGGCGTATCTATGGAAAATAGCACCTATGGCAAGACCTGAAATTGCGCCCATGTCCAAACATTTGACATCCATCTTTTAGATAACTTTACCATAAAATCAGCTCAAAAATACAAGTCAAATTCGTTAATCTTTTAATTAACAAATTATGGCACTACATGAAAATTACGACTGCACCTTCCTTGCTTTCACTGATGCAAATTGGTCTATGATGTCCTCAAATTCAGTTTTTTCTCTTTCGACACTGGGCAGAGCAAGATCACAGAGACCGCCTTCACCTATGGAGGCTCTCAAATGCGAAAGTATTAGTTTTAACTTGCTGGATTATCTCTCACAGCTGGCGATGGTTAGTATTATCTGAATATCAATGCGAAGATTGAGGAAGACTCTCATCTCCATACTCAACAATAAATTCAAGTTCTTCAGGTCTTGATATTTTCATGTTGGCCCGACTTGATAGCAACATTCTGCAGTCCAAAATTTCTTCATATAGCCGCTGTTCATCAACATCAGAGCTGTACAATTCGCCCAAATTTCGTACTTGTTTAGGTTGTTAATGTGGGCGCCGTAACACAGACATCGTGAGGGAACCCAAACTTGGGGTCAGTGTCGTGCAAACTTTCATCCATTTCTCTGTAAAGACGGTCAAGTGTTCCCTTCATGACTCTTTTCTTTTCCTCCTTGGTGGTTAACCCAGCGTCTCTCCAGTTCTCATCAGCCATTCATTTCTTTCGTCTTTGACGTCTTTCAACTTCTATATTCCATTCTTGACAGAGACTAAGTTCTTCTTCGAGTGACTCACTGGTCAACACTTCTCTTTCATCATTATAATGATCTGGGAGGCTTTCAAATCCAGGAAGCATCGTGGAAATTCATGCTAAGATCATGAAGCCTCTTTTGAATATGGTCAAATGCGAGTGAGTACTTTGTTCCAAAATCCCAGCAAAGTCAGAAAATCGTCACTCAACATGCAGTTACATAGCTGCCTTGCCTCACTTCTTGTTTCACTGGTCTCGTTTTCATTGTCTATCATGTCCTAGAGAACTTGTAGTATCTCCTCAAGGTACTTGTTGGCGGGCTTCACTGCTGCTGTCCCTGCACTCCACCTGGTTCTGGACTCCGACTTAACAACCACAGCCGCTGTTGAACGAGAGAAGAACACGTAGAGCTTCGATGGTTCCAAACAACGTGACCATCATGGTGTCTTGCTTGGCTGCATGTACACTCACAAAGTTGAGTGAGTGATTGTCGCGAATCACAAACACTACCAGGTTGTTTCTCTCACTTATTTTTTGATAATCACCACTTTTGTGTCCAGCCATCACAGCAGCGTTTTCACAGCACTGTGACCGACAATCTTGTAGCTCCATTTCATCCTTCTCTAGCTGTTTCAAGATATCTTCAAGCAAGCTCTCAGCATCCTTCTGGCTTACTTGGAGAAAACCAAGGAAGGACTCTCTAACACCGAGTGTTTTCCTCTCAAAATCAACTTCCACATATCTCACTACTTCTGACATCTCCTCACGGTGTGCCTGAGCAGGAGTTGAGTCGAACATGAGACCATAGTACGTATTTAGTTTTACGAATGTTTCTCAGTAAACTCTGGCGAACAGTAGATGTTATTATGTAGATGAATTTGTTCTAGAAACTCGGTGAAAGATAAGATGTGGATCCAGGATTAATTTCCACATCAGTGAGGTGTTTTTTCGTGATAGGGTCAAGGATGGTCAGTAGTTTCAGTAAGCCAATGAAATTTCCCACACTGGAGTCATCATCCAGTTGAAGTAACTCCTTGTGTTCTGAGTTACAAGGAAATTTATGAAGTGAAGGATTCTTGTCAAGAAATTATACTATATCTGCTTTTCCTTCTCAGTCTGTGACTGAAGCTCCATGTCAATAATTCCTCTTTTTTTCAGCTAAATTTCTTTCCATTTCTTTCCACTGTATGAAGCACTCCCGATTATTCTTAGCATTTTCATGAACACTAATCCTTTCAGGTGCTTTCCACTGGTTGAATCCACTTTCCTGCTCCAATGAGGATTGATGGTCTGACAGTTAGCTTAATATCTTTATTATGCACCCCATACCCATCCTGTGGGCGGTAATCAAAAGATTACAGAGGTACATAATTGGTCCGGGGACTGGACTCCAAAGTTTTGATAGCTGAACAAGTTACAGAGGTAATGAACTAGATTTGGTCACAATTATGACCAAGTTTCAAAGGTAATGAGCTCCAGGTAGAGCTGGTCACACTCATGACAAGTTACAAAGGTAATGAACTAGAGCTGGTCACAATCATGACAAGTTACAAAGGTAATGAGCTCCAGGTAGAGCTGGTCACAATCATGACAGTTACAAAAGTAATGAATCATAAACACGTCCATACATGGTTACAATCATGAACAAATTACAGAGTAATGAGCAATTAACAAACATTCTAGGGAATGCATCCATTGCCCCAACAACAGATGTTGCAAGGTGCCTGTCCCTCTTCTGCAGGACAGCCAGACAGCCATTGCAAACAGCAGCAGGTTGCGCCAGGATCTGCTGCTTGCAGGAGCACCATCGACCCTCCCCAAGAGGTCAGCGACTCCGCTAGCAGCCTGAGGGAGTGCTCTCCTGGGGACGTGTCAACGTCCTGGTGGACGCCAATTTGATTGCAGATCCCAGGCCCTCTCTGTCTGCTGGGAGGGGCTGTTGGTTGTTCCCACCAGGAGCCCTCCGGACAGGGAATAGAAAAGACAACACATACAAAATGCAGACTTTTTTGAAAAGGGGAATACACCAACCATGAGCGAGTCACTTCCCCATCCACGACCATTTTCCAATTTCCTCTTGAACCAAGTTTTGTTCAATAATTGTGTTATAGTTGTAGGTTAATGAAAGCCAAACAATAACAAGTGTACTCTGCACGGCCCAGCTCAACAACAATAACACAGCTATAAAAGAATGAACATAAACATAGTATTTAATCCTCTCATTGCTCCCAACACCTTACATTCCTCCTTTTCTAAATTACCTTATATCATCACAACAGGTGGAATGGGTACCATATAAAGATAAGAAAGAGAGGATGGAAGGAAATAGAATGACTTCGAGAGTGTATAAATCTGTAGTGGAGGGAAGGTGGGGTAGAGGTCAGCCTAGGAAAGGTTGGAGGGAGGGGGTAAAGGAGGTTTTGTGTGCGAGGGTCTTGGACTTCCAGCAAGCGTGCGTGTCCAACACTTAGAACGCTGCATTAGTCTATATTAAAATGCATCTGCCACTTCTTCAACCACTGCATCAGTCTATTCAAATCTTCCTGGAGTGCTTGAGGGGTGCTTGACACATGCAGCGTGCGGATTAAAAAAAAATGAAAAAAATATGGAAAAAGGAGTTAACCTTACCTAATTTCCATGACCGTGCCTATCTGTGCTCATGATAATGCGAGCATAGATGGGCATGTTTGTGGAGCAACTTGCAATGTGAACAGACTGACTGATGTTGTAGTGGCCAGGCTTAGGCTTGGCTACAAGTACTTCTGACAGTTTGGGAGACACAGATGATGATCAAACTAAATGCAAATTATGTGATATGGCATATGGTCACTGTCTTGAACACTGTGCTTAATTGTCCACTTATTGAGGAATATAGAGATAGACAGTATAATAACCTATGTGACATGTCAAGATATCTTATTCGTGAAATAAGATACCAAATGTACTAAGCAAATTTCCTAAATTTGCTTGTAACAGATAATTGAAATGTAGATATAAATCCAAATGTACAATTGTTAACCCCTTTGGGGGCTAGTGCCTAGGCCTTTTGTGTATCCATATGCTCTTGTGCTACCGTCCACGGGATGGATATGGGGTGCACAATAAACTAGCCACTTCGGTGGCAAAATCTAAAAACAATCTAAATCGGTCACAGGGAACGTTGGAATCTTGATCCTGGGCTTCATAACTCACCATTAACTAACTTTTTTGCCTTTCATCATATAACATCGCATTTCCTTCAGACGTTTTTTATCCTTTTTAATCTTTTTCTCATAAAGTTTGGGTTTTTGTGTTCTGTCCACTGAGACTCCGAGGTCAATAAGATTTGCTTCGTAATTGTGATCCTTCATTCTGATTATGATATTTGATTCAGATAAATCATTATGGGCGAAACCGCTCTTATGAAAATCTTTTAGCGCTTTTTTAGAAGCTTTAAATGCCCAAAGACAATCCTCAAAGCAATTTTTGTCTAGAAATTCTGATAAAGTTAGTCCGGTGGAGTAGGTCATAACGATGGCTAAGGGATCATAAATTATTCCATAGAGCTTGGGAGCTCCACCGGCTCCATCAACCTTGAGGTGAGCTCTGGCTTCCTTCACGACTTCTTCAAGATACACATCATCGAAGAACTTCTTGACAACGACGGTGGTAGAGGAGCCATCATCTTGCTTCAACACAGCTTTCCATGCCTCTCCATATGCCCCTCTTCCAAGTTTTGTTTTAATATCCAGGCTGGTCCAGGATAACACAGGTATGACGGTGTCGCTGGTGTATCCTCCTGTGTTTGCCTCACTGTCCTGCTAGAAATTCACATCCAATTTTGTTTTTTTTGAAGGTGGAGTGAGAGTTGGAGTTGTGGGGCGAGGTCTCTTGAAGCCTCCAGCTTCTTGTCCTTCAATAATCTCAGCGAAGTATTCCATGTTGTCCTTTACTTCCACTTTTGCTGCCTTGGAAAACTTTTCTTTCTTCTTTACTTCCACTTTTGCTGCCTTGGAAAACTTTTCTTTCTTCAAGAAGAGCGCTGATAAGGTCTCAGGAAAAGGCTATACGATTATTAATATAGTTAGGCTAGAACTATATACAAAAGCAGACGAGACGACCGATAATATAGTTAATATAAGGGATGACCAGTAATATAGTCAATATAAGAGATGACAAGTAATATAGTTAATATAAGGAATGACCAGTAATATAGTCAATATAAGAGATGACTAGTAATATACTTAATACAAGGGATGACCAGTAATATACTTAATACAAGGGATGACCAGTAATATAGTTAATACAAGGGATGTAAAGTAATATAGTTAATATAAGGGATGCCGAGTAATATAATTAACTTACGGGATCACCATTAATATAGTTAATAGTCGGGATGACCAGTATTTAAATTGGTTGTGATTTATATTGTTTAGTTTTGTGATGTATATTGTGCAGTTCTGTAATGAATATTGTGTAGTGTTATGATGTATATGATGTATTCTTGTGATGTATATTGCATAGTTTGTTGTAAAATTTATTGTGTAGTGTAATGTTGTGATGTAAATTATAATGTTGTGATGAATATTGTATAGTGTTGTGATGTGTGTTGTGATGTATATTGTATAGTGTTGTGATGTACATCGTATAGTATAGCGATGTCTTATGTGTTGTGATGTATATTATGGATTGCTTTGATGTATATCATACAGTGTTGATATATATATATATATATATTGTGTATTGTGTATTGTTGTAATGTATATTTCATAGTGCTGTGATGAGTATTGTGTAGTGTTGTGATGTATATTTTAGTTTTTTTATGTATATTACATAGTGTTGTGATATGTAGTGTGATGTATTGTGTAGTGATGGAGGTGAGCAATGATATAGTTAGTAGGTGCCAATAAGATAATTGAGAGATGAACATATAATATAGCTAGTGTGAGTTCACTATTAGAGAGGTGGTCATATAAAATAGCTAGTGTGAGGTTCACTAGTAGAGAGATGATAACATATTATTAAGTAAACTCAATACTATGGAGTTAGCAATTATGTGTACGTACGTATTTAGCTTTTGTTCAGTATGATGCCAAGCCCATAATGATTCTCTTCAAATCACTTGTTCTCTCGAGGCTGGAATATTGCTGTACACTAACGGCGCTTTTAACATCCTGTGGAGAGGGAGCATAGACACAGGGGTCGTCCCACAGCTGCTAAAAACAACAGACATAGCCCCACTCCACAAAGGTGGCAGCAAAGCAATAACAAAGAACTACAGACCGATAGTGCTAACTTCCCATATCATAAAAATCTTTGAAAGGGTTCTAAGAAGCAGGATTACCACCAATCTGGATACCCATCATTTACACAACCTAAGGTAACATGGTTTTAAAGCAGGTCGCTCCTGCCTGTCCCAAATACTGGACCACTTTGATAAGGTCCTGGATGCTCTAGAAGACAAACAAAATGCAGATGTAGTATACACAGACTTTGCAAAAGCCTTTGACAAGTGTGACCATGATGTAATAGCACACAAAATGCATGATAAGGGAATAACAGGAAAAGTTGGCAGATGGATCTATAATTTCCTAATATAATACAAAGAGTAGTAGTAAATAGAGTAAAGTTTGAGGCGGCTATGGTGAAAAGCTCTGTGCCATAAGGCACAGTACTCACTCCCATCCTGTTCCTCATCCTCATATCTGACATAGACAGGGATGTAAGCCACAGCACTGTGTCTTCCTTTGCAGATGACACCCGAATTTGCATGACAGTGTCCTTCATTGAAGACACTGCAAGACTCCAGGCGGACATCAACCAGATCTTCAAATGGGCCGCAGAAAGGAATATGAAGTTCAATGAAGAGAAATTTCAACTACTCAGATATTGAAAACTTGAGGAAATTAAAACTGTATCGGAATATAAAATATATTCCAACTACACAATCGTATCTGCTAGAAAAATGACAGGATGGATAATGAGAACCTTCAAAACTAGGGATGGCAAGCCCATGATGACACTTCAGGGGAGGCATAACCAATTTGGCCTTTTTTTCGATTTCTTTCATTTTTGGTGTACGTTAAGACTTGTTCATGAACATTATTCTCGGTAAGTTTCAGTAAGATAGCCATAAAAACAACTGGAAAAAAAATATTTACTGAAAATTCCATGACAATTCCATTTGAAGAGAACCCTTTTCTAAATGGCACAACGAAAGGTGGATTTGAGACTTGGTACTTATAAAACAATGCTAGTGTGATTTTCTCACTGAAGGTAATCGTGTAATTATCTTTAGTTATTCTACAAAAAAATAAAGTTCCTCAGTTTTTTACATTTGCAAAATAACTTGCCCTTTACTCCCACACAAATCCAAAAATATTTGGAATTTTTCAAATACGTACGTACATGCAGTCACATTGTAAAACTGTCATTGTTTTATGATTCCTGTCAATATTATTGCATTTACTTCAATAATAAATGGCATAGTTCATGAAATAGGTCAATAACTTACTTCCGAGCTTACGCGTGAAACTTCTCCGGTCTCGGAAATATTTTTTTTCCCAATAATCGCGGTTGTTTTAGTGTTTACTGGTGATCTAGTGTTGTTATCCTCTGCAAAACACCGTTTTCTCTTACTAAATGTCATAGAGGACGATATAAGATGGAGAAGACCCGGGCCGGATGTACCGGCGTATCTACTACAATACAAGATAACCTTGAAATAGAGTCGCCATATTTTGGCCTATTTTATTAATTCTAGTGTATATATCATGTTTATGTCTTATTTAGTGTTTATAAAGTCATATTTGATCAATTCTGATAGATAAATAAGCCGTAGAGATGATAGCGTAATAATAAAAAAAATTCTCCTGACTCCCGGGAGTCCCCAGAGCGGGAATGTTCCTAGCGGTTTCTGATTGGCTGGTAGTCTACGTATAAGCTCCTCCCACTCTCATATGATGCTAAATAGTCAATTTGTTATTGTCTTGTATACATCCAACAAAATAAGCAGACTCTTAAGATAAGCTTTTGGATTTTTAACCCCGGAGGGTTAGCCACCCAGGATAACCCAAGAAAGTCAGTGCGTCATCGAGGACTGTGTCTTATTTCCATTGGGGTCCTTAATCTTGTCCCCCAGGATGCGACCCACACCAGTCGACTAACAACCCAGGTACCTATTTGCTGCTAGGTGAACATGACAACAGGTGTAAGGAAACACGTCGAAATGTTTCCACCCGCCGGGAATCGAACCCGGGCCCTCCATGTGTGAAGCGAGAGCTCTAGCCACCAGACCACCGGGCCACTGTCACTACTTTATGTCACCACCGCCTGCCTCTGGCTGGGTTACAAGTATCTTTGGCAGGTTAAATCACCACCACCACCAGATGTAGACCAAACAAAATGTAAACTTTGCCAGATGGATTATTGTCACACCCTGCGTCATTATGTACTGGAGTGCGATAAAATTAATGAATTCAGAGACAACTCACTCAGAAATGTTCAAGATATGTCCACGTATTTTATCCACAATGGTATATTACCTGGAGTATACCTGGAGAGAGTTCCAGGGGTCAACGCCCCTGTGGCCTGGTCTGTGACCATTCTGGAAAAATACCCTGACTTTGCTCCCTGTAAATAAGGCATTACCACACACACGTGTGTGAGGGTGTACTCACCTAATTGTACTCACCTAATTGTGGTTGCAGGGGTCGAGACTCAGCTCCTGGCCCCGCCTCTTCGCTGTCTGCTACTGGGTCTCTGCTCTCCCTGCTCCATGAGCTTTATCATACCTCGTCTTAAAACTATGTATGGTTCCTGCTTCCACTATATCTTTCTCTTGACTATTCCACTTCCTGACTACTCTGTGGCTGAAGAAATGCTTCCTAACATCCCTTTGACTCATCTGAGTCTTCAGCTTCCAGTTGTGTCCCCTTGTTTCTGTGTTCCCTCTCTTTAACATCCTGTCACTGTCTACCTTGTCGATTCCCCGCAGTATTTTGTATGTCGTTATCATGTCTCCTCTGACCCTTCTTTCCTCCAGTGTTGTTAGTCCTATTTCCCTCAACCTTTCCTCATAGGACAGACCCCTGAGTTGTGGAACTAACCTTGTCGCAAACCTTTGCACTTTCTCTAGTTTCTTTACGTGCTTGACCAGGTGTGGGTTCCAGACTGGTGCTGCATATTCTAGTATGGGCCTGACGTACACGGTGTACAGTGTCTTGAACGATTCCTTGTTAAGGTAACGGAACGCTAATCTTAGGTTTGCCAGTCGCCCATATGCTGCCGCAGTTATCTGGTTGATGTGTGCCTCCGGAGACGTGCTTGGCGTTATACTCACCCCAAGGTCTTTCTCCTTTGCCGAGGTTTGTAGCCTTTGCCCGCCTAGCCTGTACTCTGTCAGCGGTCTTCTTTGCCCTTTTCCGATCTTCATGACTTTGCATTTGGTGGGATTGAATTCGAGAAGCCAGTTGCTAGACCAGAGGTCAAGCTTGTCCAGGTCTGTTTGAAGTCCTGCTTAGTCCTCTTCCGATGTGATTCTCCTCATTAATTTCACATCATCTGCGAACAGAGACACTTCTGAGTCAATTCCATCCGTCATGTCATTTACATATACCAAGAATAACACTGGTCCTAGGACTGACCCCTGCGGTACGCCGCTCGTCACAGGCGCCCACTGTGATACCTCATCACGCACCATGACCCGTTGTTGCCTGCCTGTGAGGTATTCCCTGATCCATTCCAGTGCCCTTCCTTTTATACATGCTTGTTCTTCCAACTTCTTTACTAATCTCATGTGAGGAACTGTGTCGAAGGCCTTCCTGCAGTCCAGGAAAATGCAATCAGCCCACCCTTCTCTCTCTTGCCTTACCTCTGTTACTTTATCATAGAACTCTAGGAGGTTTGTTACACAGGATTTGCCTTCCCGGAATCTGTGCTGCCTGGTGTTTATTATCCTGTTCAGCTCGAGGTGCTCCACCATTCTTTTCCTGATGATTTTCTCCAGGACTTTGCACACTGTTAGTTACCATTTTGTCCTAGGCACATGTCAATTAGACACTAGGCCTGTTGTATATATATGTGTGTATGTAAGGAAACACTTCGTAATGTTTCTGCCCCACCGGGAATTGAACCCGGCCCCTCCGTGCGTGAAGCAAGAGCTTTACCCACTAGGCCACCGGGGGCTACTGTGGGTGTGTGTGTGTGTGTACTCACCTAATTGTACTCACCTAATTGTGGTTGCAGGGGTCGAGACTCAGCTCCTGGCCCCGCCTCTTCGCTGTCCGCTACTGGGTCTCTGCTCTCCCTGCTCCATGATATTGTTCGCTACCTGGAGAGAATTCCAGGGGTCAACGCCCCCGCGGCCTGGTCTGTGACCAGGCCTCCCATTGGACCAGAGCCTGATCAACCAGGCTGTTACTGCTGGCCGCACGCAGTCCAACGTACGAACCACAGCCTGGCTGGTCAGGTACCGACTTTAGGTGCCTGTCCAGTGCCTGCTTGAAGACAGCCAGGGGTTTGTTGGTAATCCCCCTGATGTATGCTGGGAGGCAGTTGAACAATCTTGGGCCCCTGACACTTATTGTGTTGTCCCTCAACGTGCTAGTGGCACCCCTGCTCTTCATTGGGAGGACGTTACATCGCCTGCCGAGTCTTTTGCTTTCGTAGGGAGTGATTTTTGTGTGCAAGTTTGGTACTAAGCCCTCGAGAATTTTCCATATGTATATAATAATGTATCTCTCCCGCCTGCGTTCCCAGTAGTTGAGGTGGTTTATCGCACTTATGCGTGAGGTGAAGGTTCTCTGCACATTTTCAAGGTCAGCAATTTCACCCACCTTGAAAGGTGCAGTTAGTGTGCAGCAATATTCCAGCCTAGATAGAACAAGCGATCTGTAAAGTGTCAACATGGGCTTGGCATCCCTGGTTTTGAAGGTTCTCATTATCCATCCTGTTATTTTTCGAGCAGATGCAATTGCTACTTTGTTATGGTCCTTGAAGGTGAGATCCTCTGACATGATCCCTCCCAGGTCTTTGACATTAGTTTTTCGCTCTATTGTGTGGTTGGAATTAGTTTTGTACTCCGATGAGATTTTAATTTCTTCACGTTTTCCGTATCTGAGTAATTGAAATTTCTCATCATTGAACTTCATATTGTTTTCTGCAGCCCATTTAAAGATTTGGTTTATGTCTGCTTGGAGTCTTGCAGTGTCTTCAACGGTGGACACTGTCATACAGATTCGGGTGTCATCTGCAAAGGAAGACACTGCACTGTGGCTTATATCCCTGTCTATGTCCGATATGAGGATGAGGAACAGGATGGGAGCGAGTACTGTGCCTTGTGAAACAGAGCTTTTCACTGTAGCCGTCTCAGACTTTACTCTGTTGACTACTACTTTTCCTGTTATTCCTTTATCACTCATTTTGTGTGCTATTACACCATGGTCACACTTGTCAAAGGCTTTTGCAAAGTCTGTGTATATAACATCTGCATTCTGTTTGTCTTCTAGGCATATGGTCACTGTCTTGAACACTATGTGCTTAATTGTCCACTTATTGAGGAATATAGAGATAGACAGTATAATAACCTATGTGACATGTCAAGATATCTTATTCATGAAAATAAGATACAGATAAGTGAAATGTAGATATAAATCCAAATGTACAATTGTTAACTCTTTTGGAGCCTAGTGCCTAGGCCTTTTGTGTATCCATATGCTCGTGCGCTACTTTCCTTTGTAGCTTGTGAGTTCATTACCTTTGTAACTTGTGAGTTCATTACCTTTGTAACTTGTGAGTTCATTACCTTTGTAACTTGTGAGTTCATTACCTTTGTAACTTGTGAGTTCATTACCTTTGTAACTTGTGAGTTCATTACCTTTGTAACTTGTGAGTTCATTACCTTTGTAACTTGTGAGTTCATTACCTTTGTAACTTGCTCAGCTATCAAAACTTTGGGGTCCATTCCCTGGACCCATTATGTACCTCTGTAATCTTTTGACTACCGCCCACAGGATGCATATGGGGTGCATAATAAAGATATCAAACTAAAAAAAAATAACTTGCATATGGATATGGGGTGCACAATAAACTAGTCACTTAGGAGGCAAAATCTAAAAATCTTTCTAGAGCATCCAGGACCTTGTCGTAGTGGTCCAGTAGTTGGGACAGACAGGAGCGACCTGGTCTAAACCCGTGCTGCCCTGGGTTGTGTAATTGATGGGTATCTAGATGAGTGGCGATCTTGCTTCTTAGAACCCTTTCAAAGATTTTTATGATATGGGACGTTAGCGCTATTGGTCTCTAGTTCTTTGCTATTGCTTTACTGCCCCCTTTGTGGAGTGGGGCTATGTCTGTTGTTTTTAGGAACTGCGGGACGACCCCAGTGTCCATGCTCTCTCTCCATGGGTTGTTAAAAGCACGTGATAGGGGCTTCTTGCAGTTCTTGATGAACACGGAGTTCCATGAGTCTGGTCCTGGAGCGGAGTGCATGGGCATGTCATTTATTGCCTTTTCGAAGTCATTTGGCGTCAGGGTAATGTCAGATAGGCTTGCGTCTGCCAAGTTCTGTGGCACTCTCATAAAAAAATAATTTAGGTCTTCGACTTTCAGTCTGGTTAGCGGCTCGCTAAAAACTGAGTCATACTGGGACTTTAGTAACTCGCTCATTTCCTTGCTGTCATCTGTGTAGGACCCATCCCGTTTAAGTAGGGGCCCAATACTGGATGTTGTTCTCGACTTTGATTTGGCATAAGAAAAGAAATACTTTGGGTTTCTTTCAATTTAATTTATGGCTTTTAGTTCTTCCCGCGTTTCTTGATTCCTGTAAGATTCCTTTAGTTTTAATTCGATGTTTGCTATTTCTCTGACTAGTGTCTCCCTACGTATTTCAGATATATTGGCCTCTTGTAGTCGCTCTGTTATTCTTTGCCTACGCCTGTATAGGGAGATAAAATAAGATTTCTTCGGATTTTTAACCCCGGAGGGTTAGCCACCCAGGATAACCCAAGAAAGTCAGTGCGTCATCGAGAACTGTCTGTCTTATTTCCATTGGGGTCCTTAATCTTGTCCCCCACGATGCGACCCACACCAGTCGACTAACAACCCAGGTACCTATTTGCTGCTAGGTGAACATGACAACAGGTGTAAGGAAACACGTCGAAATGTTTCCACCCCCCGGGAATCGAACCCGGGCCCTCCGTGTGTGAAGCGAGAGCTCAAGCCACCAGACCACCGGGCCACCTCTCTTTTTCTAGTTTATATCTTCTCCTTTTCCTTAGGGAATTTGCCTTGAGCAAACCTCAAGTGCCACAGAGTTAATTTGTTCTAGACATAGGTTAGGATCCGTGATGCTTAGGCAATCTTCCCAGTTTATATCATTTAGGACTTGGTTTACTTGGTCCCACCTTATGTTTTTGTTATTGAAGTTGAATTTGGAGAAGGCTCCCTATACCTACTGATGTCTTTCTTGATCTTATTCTCCAACCTTCGGTGTCACTATGGACTCTTCTCTATCTCCTGGTCTAGCTAACCTTCCCAACTGTTCTTCCTTCTATCAGTGTGCGTCCTTCCCTCTGGCTCCGCTACCTAGATAATATCTTGGCTCTTTGCCCTCATGACTTTAGTCTCTATCAACCATTTCTCGATGATCTTAATAATGTTTGTCCTTTCATCAAGTTTAAAACTGATATACAATACTCTTCACAACAACACTATGCAATATACATCACAGCAATACATAATATACATCACAGCAATACATAATATACATCACAGCAATACATAATATACATCAAAGCAATACATAATATACATCACAGCAATACATAATATACATCAAAGCAATACATAATATACATCACAGCAATACATAATATACATCACAGCAATACATAATATACATCACAGCAATACATAATATACATCATAGCAATACATAATATACATCATAGCAATACATAATATACATCATAGCAATACATAATATACATCACAGCAATACATAATATACATCACAGCAATACATAATATACATCACAGCAATACATAATATACATCATAGCAATACATAATATACATCACAGCAATACATAATATACATCATAGCAATACATAATATACATCACAGCAATACATAATATACATCACAGCAATACATAATATACATCACAGCAATACATAATATACATCACAGCAATACATAATATACATCACAACTACACAGTAACTATCACAACACTACATAATACTTATCACAGCACTATGAAATATACATTACAACAATACACAATATATATATCAACACTATACAATATACATCAAAACACTACACAACACACACCACAACACTACCTGGACTTTACCTGGAGAGAGTTCCGGGGGTCAACGACCCCGCAGCCCGGTCTGTGACCAGGCCTCATGGTGGATCAGGGCCTGATTAACCAGGCTGTTACTGCTGGCCTCACGCAGTCCAACGTACGAACCACAACACTATAATTTACATCATAACATTACACTAAACAATAAACTTTACAACAAACTATGCAATATACATCACAAGAATACATTATATACATCACAAGAATACATCATATACATCATAACACTACACAATATTCATTACATAACTGCACAATATACATCACAAAACTAAACAATATAAATCACAACCAGTATAAATAATGATAATCCCTTGTATTAACTATATTAATGGTGATCCCGTAAGTTAATTATATTACTCGGCATTCCATCTATTAACTATATTACTTTACATCCCTTATATTAACTATATTACTTTGCATCCCTTATATTAACTATATTACATGTCATCTCTTATATTGACTATATTACTTGTCATCCCTTATATTAACTATATTACTTGTCATCTCTTATATTGACTATATTACTTGTCATCCATAATATTAACTATATTACTTGTCATCTCTTATATTGACTATATTACTTGTCATCCCTTATATTAACTATATTACTTGTCATCTCTTATATTGACTATATTACTTGTCATCCCTTATATTAACTATATTACTTGTCATCTCTTATATTGACTATATTACTTGTCATCCCTTATATTAACTATATTATCGGTCGTCTCGTCTGCTTTTGTATATAGTTCTAGCCTAACTATATTAATAATCGTATAGCCTTTTCCTGAGACCTTATCAGCGCTCTTCTTGAAGAAAGAAAAGTTTTCCAAGACAGCAAAACTGGAAGTAAAGAAGAAAGAAAAGTTTTCCAAGGCAGCAAAAGTGGAAGTAAAGGACAACATGGAATACTTCGCTGAGATTATTGAGGGAGAAGAAGCTGGAGGCTTCAAGAGACCTCGCCCTACAACTCCAACTCTCACTCCACCTTCAAAAAAAACAAAATTGGATGTGAATTTCTAGCAGGACAGTGAGGCAAACACAGGAGGATACACCAGCGACACCGTCATACCTGTGTTATCCTGGACCAGCCTGGATATTAAAACAAAACTTGGAAGAGGCGCATATGGAGAGGCATGGAAAGCTGTGTTGAAGCAAGATGATGGCTCCTCTACCACCGTCGTTGTCAAGAAGTTCTTCGATGATGTGTATCAGGAAGAAGTCGTGAAGGAAGCCAGAGCTCACCTCAAGGTTGATGGAGCCGGTGGAGCTCCCAAGCTCTATGGAATAATTTATGATCCCTTATCCATCGTTATGACCTACACCACCGGATTAACTTTATCAGAATTTATAGACAAAAATTACTTAGAGGATTGTCTTTGGGCATTTAAAGCTGCTAAAAAAGCACTAAAAGATTTTCATAAGAGCGGTTTCGCTCACAATGATTTATCTGAATCAAATATCATAATCAGAATGAAGGATCACAATTACGAAGCAAATCTTATTGACCTCGGAGTCTCAGTGGACAGAACACAAAAACCCAAACTTTATGAGAAAAAGATTAAAAAGGATAAAAAACGTCTGAAGGAAATGCGAGGTTATATGATGAAAGGCAAAAAAGTTAGTTAATGGTGAGTTATGAAAGTTATGAAGTACTTAGTGAATAAGTCTTTAGAATAAGCTGCCCCTAATGCCATGGCATGCCAGTGGCTCTCCTTGCATTACAGTCTTATAATTGTAACTACCAATAACAATGTACACTTGTAACATGCATCGAAATAAAAATATTATTATATTATTATTATAAACCCAAGATCAAGATTCCAACGTTCCCTGTGACCGATGTGAGTGAATTAAGTGTCCGGAAGGCGGCTTCACACGGTCCTCGTTCCTTGTCAATATTTCCACCCAACAAAAATATACACGGTATCGTCAAGCAAATTAGCTTTGACTTTTTTTTTTTTCTACATTTTAGTTTAAATATTATTTATTTTTAATATTATTGACTATTAATAATAAAACTCTTAATTTTGTAATAAGGACATGGCTTATATATAAGAAAGTTATTTTTTATTTTAAGAATATATGGAATCAAAATATTTTGCTTATTATGATGTGTTTACATAGCATTCCAGGAGTGAATTTTTGAGTATATTGCTGATGCAGTGATCAGCAGAACCTTAAACTGCATCCACTCTGTGACCCCTACGAGTTTAACGCTTCCTCATGATTTTAATAGTAATAATCTAAATAAACTTGAGGTATAAAGGAAAGAGAAGAAAGAATCGAGCAGCAGCAAAAAGCATGTTTATATATCTCAGCAAGAAGGTAAATGTTTCTTGATGCTGTTGAAGGTTTCTTGATCCAAGGAATTGGAGTTACCCTTCCTTTTCTCAGGTCAAACTTTATTACCTCCCTGCCCTCAGGTACTATATAGCACCTGAGGGTTGAGATCTTCCCCCATGATTACAGTAGTTCTTTGAAATATAACCTAATTTCATTTTAAGTAGTGAGGAATATATCAACCTTTATGGTATAAAACATATATATCGGTAAAAAAATTCATGCAAATGACACTGATGATCTTGAATCATTGCACCTCAAGGGGAGCCCAAAGATGTTTTCCTCATTTTCTTTATTCATCGTCCAATTTCATTAATTTTTCCTACCTTCATAAGCGTATATCCATGATACTGTGATCAAGTTTCAATAAGATTGGCCAACAAACAAATGAGAAAAATAATATTTGATAAAAGTGACTAAAAATGACATTTGGCACTAACGGGTTATAAACTGGCACTGCGAAAAGTTGTTTGGACACTTTCTGCTGATTAAACAATGCTAATCCTTTAATCCTATGGTTATAAAAAGTTTAATATACCTTATCTTCATTCCCACAAAAATAATGTTTTTAAGTTTTTTGACACTTAGAAAAATATTGGCATTTTACCCTGAACAACTCCAAAAATATTTGAGATTTTTCAAGTTTATAATCATAGCATTGTAAAACAATCTTTGCTTTTTGTTTATTGTCAAAATAACTTCAATCCGTTCATTAATAATGGAGTTCGTTCAATCAATAGGTCAATAATTTACTTCCGAGATACGTATTACGTATTTCCTTCTTCATGTCTGTGGTGTTTCTCACTTTCTTCACCACAGGGGTACCACTAGGAACTTTTTTGGGACCCATGGTAGCTTATTTCACAGTCGCACTTAATGAACAAGCTTCAAACACAATTAATTAATTGTGAAATGTTTGGATGAGCGTGCAAGGTAGTGTTCACTCAAGAGTAAACAATGCTAGACTGGCTCACGGCGCTTGTGCGCTGGGCGGACAGGTCTGGTACGCACTTGTTCGATTGGTGGGACGTGTTCGATTGCCGGGACAAAATTTGTTCGAAAGAAGTGTTTGAATTCCGATTTGTTCGATTGCCGAAGTGTTCGAAAATCGGGGTTCCACTGTACAGTGGTACCTCTACTTACGAGCAGCTCCCAACTCGAACAATTATGTAAGTGTATTTGTGTAGGTGCTTTTGTAAGTGTATTTTTGGGGGTCTGAAATGGATTAATCTAATTTTCATTATTTCTTATGGGAAAAAATTCCTTCGGTATCGGCACTTGAATAGCCGTCTGGAACGAATTTTGCTCGTAACTCGAGGTACCACTGTACTGTTAAAGTGCGACCAAGGATTTAGGGTAACCAGTTAGCATGGGCTTGAGTCCTGAAGGTAGGAAGTAAAGTGATTGCATTCTAAAGTGGGTAGAGATACTGCAATTCATAGGGTCATTTGAATTGTTATATCAGCACACCTCTGGCAAGATGGCTCTTGAACAAGATGAATTGTTATGTCAGCACACCTCTGGCAAGACAGCTATTGAATGAATGATGATTAATGTGTTTCTTTTTTTTTGATCACCCTACCTCAATGGAAGATGGCTGATGTATTAAAAATATAATTGTACTATGTATTAAACTAATAGGTACATATGATATCCATAGTGTTTATCTTCAGTCTTCTAGGTACAGTTTTAGGTCAAGTTTGCATAATACAGTGGTACCCCGACTTACGATGGTCCCCAAACTCACCCTTTTATGTAAGTTTATTTTTTTAAATGCTTTTGTAAGTGTAATTTTGGGGGTCTAAAAGGACTAGTCTATTTTACATCATTCCTTATGGGGATAAATTCGTTTGGTAATGGCACTTGAACAGCATTCTTGAATGAAAAAATATCGTAAGTCTGGGTACCACTGTACTTAGAATGGTAGACATACAGTAAAAGTTAATTTTTTTAATATCTTGGATATCCTAAATTAAGTCATCATACATTCTTGTATACAGTGGACCCCTGAGTTTCGGTCATAATTCATTCCAGAAGGTTGCTCAAGTGCCATTACCGAACGAATTTACTCCCTTAAGGAATAATGTCAAGTAGGTTAGTCCATTTCAGACCCCCAAAAATACACTTACAAAAGCACTTACAATATTACACTTACATAATTGTATGATTTCCGAGGTGACTGAAACTCGGGGGTCCACTGTACGTATATGATTTACTTATATCTAACATTACTTATGAGGGGAATCACCAACAGGCCTATTGTATAACAGTTTAATGTGTGTGTAATCTTAAGTCTGCCCAAAATCCATTATAAACTATGGGCCTCTTTGTATTTAATGAACAATATATAATGTATGGATAATAGATTCTACTTTACTTTTCTGTACTTTACAGATTGCTATTCCTAACAACACTCACTTACGATGTGTTGGATGGAACAAAGATCAGGGATACATCGCGTGTGGTGGAGATGAAGGTTTATTAAAAGTTCTTAAGCTGGAAGCTGGTATGTGCTCTCTTACTATTTTTAATGAAGACTTTAATAAATTCATCTTAATTTTTCACATAAAATAAACAATAGATTTGCCTTATTCAAGGCATGAAGCATAGGTTTATTGTCACTAAAAGAATGACTAGCTATTTTGTGAACTTGTGCTCTTTGTATGTAAATACTTTGAGAGGTGCTTTTTGTGAGGTTAAATAATTTATATTTGAAGAATTCACTGTATTGAGTTCACTCTTGGTACATGAACTTTTTATCAGTATAATGTACAATATTTAAGGCAGTTCTTCTAGTTATCTTATTGGTTAATGAGTATTGTTTAGGTTTCCTGTTCCATTTCTTTCTCGTATAGTTGAATGTGCATTTTCTTGCCTTCACATGTTTTTTTTCATAATTGTTCCATTTCTTTCTCGTATAGTTGAATGTGCATTTTCTTGCCTTCACATGTTTTTTTTCATAATTTTTTTTGGACTAGTGACTATCATCATACTATAAATAGGAAATGCAAAGATAGGCTAAATACTCTCACAGTTATTGCTGGCTACAACCCTAACTGTGTAGGAATAGGGAGTGTGAAATTATGGTACCATCTGTTTAGTAAAAAATAGCTCATGAAACAGAAGAACCCTTATTTGTAAATGTTCACAATGTTCCATTCACATGTAGTGAGTTTTCTCAAGTGAATCTAGGAAATGAAACGTTTATATATTGTAAATAGTAGGGAGGAGGATAGTGCATCAGGCAAAGATGGAGAAGTGGCTGGTTCATTAACCCTTTCAGGGTTTCGGCTGTACTAGTACGGCTTACGCGACAGGGTTTTTGTCGTACTAGTACGCCTAAATTCTAGCGCCCTCAAATCAAGTGGAAACAGGCTGGTAGGCCTAGATGTCAGAGAATGGGTCTGTGTGGTCTGTGTGCACAGTATAAAAAAATCCTGTACCACACAGTGCATAATGAGGAAAAAAAACTCTGACCGTGTTTTTGATTCAAAACAGCGACTTCAGTCTATTTTCGTATAGTATTTATGCTTGTATTCTCGTTTTCTTAGTCTCATTTGATAGAATGGATGATATATTACAGAAATAGAGATAATTTTGACTGGTTTCATGATGACAAGTACCTTGAAACTGAGCGCAAAGTAGCGAAAATGTTCGATTTTTGCCGATGTTCAAGAGTAAACAAATCACACCATGCGTCCAATACACATCAACTGGCGAGTCTTATATTCTTGCACAAGTGCGCTGATATTATTTATACCATTTTTACAATGATGCAGTTGTATACATAACAGTAAATCTTCTATTTTTTGTGAGAATAAAAATTCAAAATGGAAAGCAAAAGTAATGTAAGAGGGGCCTGGAGACGTGACTAATGAACAGATAAAATGTTATTTGAGTGCCAAGAATGTCTGTCTCGTTTATTCTGGACCCTATTTTGAAATTGGCATCTTTTGAAATTTGTGTGAAATTGGTCAAATTGCCAATTTCTGACCACCTTATTGGGCAATTGAAATCTGTAAATTGGCGGTTTCTTGTACTAAATTCATAGAACAAATTGAATTCTAGCGAAATAGCTATAATTTTAGTAGACTGAAACATTGGAATTTGCCGAAAATAGGGCTCAAAGTGGGCGAAATCGCCAATGCATAAATGTCATCAATACCGCTAACTTCGCAAGAGCACAATTCCGTTAGTTTTCCATCAAATTTCATAATTTTGGTGGCGTTATGATTGGAAAAAGATTATCTATCATTTCATAAGAAAAAATAATTTTTTTTTCTTTCCGAAAAATTGGCGACCCTGAGAACGAGTTTGGGAGAGGGCCTTGCGACCCCCAAAGGGTTAAGTGTGGAAGGGCTGGTAGGCCTACTGCAGTGCTTCATTACCTGGCAGTGTTGATATGAGGATTGAGTTGTACAAGTTTATCAGCCTGATGTTCGTTCCTATTCTTGAGTATGATGTAGGTGAGGGGGGCAAGGCTCAATTGAAAGCTCTTCTGTTGTCAGGGTTGGGGGGCTCGGATCGAGTGGTGCGGTGGAGTGATACAACTACTCTGTGCTGGGTTTTATTGAGGATAAAGTCTGCCATCCGAAACTGTGTCCTATGTTTATCTGTTTAGCTAAACGCCTACATCTTAACTGAGCTGTGGGCAAGCAAGGAGTGGGCAAAGGGCTTTTGAACTGGAGGTCAGCGTCAGTAACCCTAACATTCCTAAGCCATGAAACTATAATTGCTATACATAACACCACTGAGGAATAAAGTCTGTAGTACAGTGGACCCCCGGAAATCGAACATTCTTCATTCCAGAATGCTGTTCAAGTGCTGTTAACAAACGAATTTATTCCCATAAGGAATGATGTAAATTAGATTAGTCCGTTTCAGACCCCCAAAAATACACCTGTAAAAGCACTTACAATAATAAACTTACATTAAAGGGCGAGTTGGGAGTGTTCGATTTCCGAGGGTCCACTGTATAATTAAAGCTGCCTCTAAACAGTTTCTGCTGGTGTGGTTCTCTTCAGTGATGTTGAGGAAAGTTCATTCCTAGTCCATTAGATATGAGACTTTCTATGCGCCACAAAAGCATTGTTTTCAGTGATGTTTTGACAGGCATACTTGGGTTTGCTAACATGAGTCTTTAGGTTTCTCCTGGTTTCCCTTCAATGGTTTATATATCCATGGAATGTTGGTTTCTGTTGAACATAGGTTATGTAAAATCCCTTAGAATCTTTGTGGTGATGGTGGTAGATTTCATTTTAATTTTTTCAAGATTTAGATTTCTTGATTTTTCAAAATTTGTCTTAATTTTTAGCATATTTTTTAAGTGTTCACATTAGACAAGGGGTATAATTTTGATCACAATTTTTTGGTAAAGGTTTACTTATGCCATTAATGTACAGTAATTTTTATATAATACTAATTAAAAAATATTTTTTTAGGTAAAGATGCAAAGGTTAAGGGTTTAGCAGCTCCCTCCAACCTGTCCATGAACCAGACTCTTGAAGGTCATACTGGTACGATACAGGTTGTTACTTGGAATGAATCTCATCAAAAACTTACTTCATCTGATCAAAGTGGTCTCATTATTGTGTGGATGCTATACAAGGTGAGACTAGTTGTAAATTATAGCACTTGAATAATGCATGTACTAGATATATCTTGATTTATGTATAGAGCAGTGAAGTTCTTACAGATACTATTGTAAAAACAAAAAAACAAACAAAAGGTTTTGCAAGGTATAAATATAATTGCATTCTCTATACATCCTCCCACATACTGCCTTTTCCATTTTCCATTGTTACTGGAGTTTGAAATAAACTGACTTAGGCTGTAGAATTGTAACATATTGTAATTAACCCTCTCAAGGTCCAGAAGCCAAATCTCAGTGTGACAGCCAGGGTCCAAGAATTTAAAAAAAAAAAAAAAAAAAATTCTTACAGAATTAAAGATAATATTTTTCTATAGGTAATAAAACAAACAAACAAAATTTCCGATCAGTAAGTCACATTTTTTCATTTGACTTTTTTGTTCCTTTTTTCTTTTTTCTATTTTTTTTTCCAGTAACGTTTGTGGTCTGTGAGACCAATATAATGCATAATGTATATACGTATGTCCACTCGTTTTATTCAACACAATAACTGCACTAATATTTTCATCATTACGTATTTTGTTTACAATACAGTCAACCCCCGGTGCTCGACGGCGTTGTAGGTCGTCCAAATCGGTGTTCAACGGGTTTTTTTACAAGAATTTTGGCTCGGTATTAGGCGGCCGCTCGAAGTTGGCAATTCGTCCCGGACGCGTACGCGTGGCCTGTGGCCCAGCTGGGCAGCGCCCAGGCACTCAGTGTGCTATTGTTTACAAGCGACCGACCACCACCCACACACCACCCGCGCATTCATACCAGTATATTGTCATTATTCCACTGTTTTTAGTGCTTGCAACTGCTAAATAAGCCACCATGGGCCCCAAGAAAGCTCCTAGTGCCAAGCCTGTGGTAAAGAATGTCAGAAATATGGTAGAATTGAAGGAGATGATAGCAAAATATGAAAGTGGAGTGCGTGTCACTGAGCTGGCCAGGCTCTATGGCAAATCCCATTCAACCATTTCTTCCATTTTGGCCAAGAGAAAGGAAATCAAGGACGCTGTTGTTGCGAAAGGTGCAAGTATGGTCACAAAACAGAGATCTCAAGTGCTGGAAGAAGTGGAAACTTTGTTGTTGGTGTGGATCAACGAGAAACAGTTAGCAGGAGATAGTGTTACGCAGGCAATAATATGTGAAAAAGCAGGGCAGTTGCATGATGATCTCGTCAAGAAAATGCCTGCAATGAGTGCTGAAGTGAATGAATTTAAAGCCAGCAAAGGCTGGTTTGACAGATTTAAGAAGCGAAGTGGCATACATAGTGTTGTGAGGCATGGTGAGGCAGCCAGTTGTGACAAAAGTGCGGCTGAAAAATATGTGCATGAATTCCAGGGGTACATAGAGGCTGAACAATTCCAACCCCAACAAGTGTTCAATTGTGACGAAACAGGCCTGTTTAGGAAGAAAATGCCCAACAGGACCTTCATTACACAGGAGGAAAAGGCACTCCCAGGACATAAGCCTATGAAAGACAGGCTAACTTTGATGCTTTGTGCTAATGCCAGTGGTGATTGTAAAGTGAAGCCTTTACTGGTGTATCATTCTGAAAATCCCCGAGTGTTTGGTAGATGCGGTATCACCAAGTCTAATTTGTGTGTGATGTGGAAGTCTAACAAAAAGGCATGGGTCACTAAGGAAATTTTAGTTGATTGGTTCAAAAACGTGTTTGGCCCCAGTGTGAAGAAATATCTCAAGGAAAACAATTTGCCACTTAAGTGCCTCCTGATAATGGACAATGCTCCTGGTCATCCTCGTGACTTGGCAGAGGAAATTGTGCAGGACTGTGAGTTCATCAAAGTGAAGTTCTTGCCCCCTAATACCACTCCTCTCCTCCAGCCCATGGACCAGCAGGTCATTTGCAACTTTAAAAAAAACTACACCAAAGCAATGTTTCAAAAGTGCTTTGATATGACCACAGACATGGATATGACCCTAAAAGTGTTTTGGAAAGATCATTTCCATATCCTGCATTGTGTAAAGCTTATAGGTAATGCTTGGGAGGGAGTGACTACCAGGACTTTGAACTCTGCCTGGAGAAAATTGTGGCCAGACTGTGTCCTAGATTTTGAAGGTTTTGGGGCTGAGCCTCAGAACCCTGAGCCTGAGCCTGTTGTGCAAGAAATTGTGGAACTGGGCAAGTCCATGGGGTTGGATGTTTGTACCGAGGATGTGGAACAGTTGGTGGAGGAGCACTATGAAGAGCTAACCACTGAAGATCTGCAAGAGCTTCAACAGCAACAACAGACCACAGTTCAGGAAAATGGTCCAGAGGGGGAGGAGGTGGAACCGAGATGGAAGAAGGTGCCTTCTTCAAAAATTAAGGAGATTTGTGCCCAATGGACTAATGTGCAAACATTTATGTATGATTATCACCCTAACCAAGCTGTTGCAGGTCATGTTGGCCACATGTACAATGACAATGTGGTGTCCCATTTCAGGGATGTTTTAAAGAACTGCCAGACACAGAGCTCCCTGGACAGATTTTTTGTGAGAGAGGGGTCCAGTGACTCTCAAGCTGGTCCTAGTGGCATTAAAAGAAAAAGGCCAGTAACCCCAGAAAAGAACTTGGCACCTGCAGTGTTAATAAAAGGGGATTCCCCTTCCAAACACTAGCATACTACTCCATCTTCTCCCCTCCTCCCGTCTTCCACACATCAACAACTCTTCAATAAATGTAAGTGACATGTTATTGTACAATTATTTCTTAATTTTTCATAAAATTGTGTATAATTTAATGTCAAAAAGTTCTAAAAAATATTTTATTTTAATACTTTTGGATGTCTGGAATGGATTAATTTTATTTCCATTATTTCTTATGGGGAAAATAGAATTGGAGTTCGACCAAACCGGTGGTCGACGGGCCCTCTGGAACGGATTACCGACGAGAACCGGGGGTTGACTGTAATTATTTACAACAAAAAACATGCCAAAATGTTGTATACATATTAGTAATGTTCAATTATATATTTACATATGTCCAGTCACTGGACATGTTCCTAGAACTGCTGCAGTCTGTGAAAGTCTTTGAAACAAGGTGTCATGCACAGTGGTGTCTTACTCATCTGTGGAACAGTATGATTTTATATTATGCTTATAGACATGAGGCATAAGCATTATTGTTGCAAAAAACAAATACAGTGGTCCCTCGATTAACGATCTTAATCCGTTCCAGGAGCTAGGCCTTAACACGAATTGCTCGTAATTCGAAACCTTATTTCCCATAAGAAATAATGTAAATACAGTGGACCCCCGAGTTTCGTAAAAACTTCACTCCAGAAGTCTGCTCAAGTGCCATTACCGAACGAATTTACTCCCTTAAGGAAAAATGTCACGTAGGTTAGTCTATTTCAGACTCCAAAAAATACTTTTCCACAAGCACTTACAATATTATACTTACATAAATGTACGATTTCCGGGGTTTACGAAACTCGGGGGTCCACTGTACAGTGGACCCTCGGTTTTCGTGCACCTCCAAACTTGAACAATTATGTAAATGTATTTTTGTAAGTGCTTTTGTAAGTGTACTTTTGGGGGTCTGAAACGACTAATCTAATTTACATTTGTCCTTATGGGAACAAATTCGTTTGGTAATGGCACTCAAACAGCATTCTGGAAAGAATTTTCAACGAAAACCGAGGGTCCACTGTAGAATTAATTCATTCCACCCAAAAATATTCACAAAAAATACATTTTAATTATAGTTCTACATACACAAAACAACATTATTAACACTATAAATACTACAACATAATACTAAATAATAAAAAACAGATTAATAAATAAACATTTACAGTGGACCCCCGGTTTTCGTGATTTTTTCGTGCCAGAATGCTGTTCAAGTGCCATTACCAAACAAATTTAATCCCATAAGGAATAATGTAAAGTAGACTAGTCCTTTTAGACCCCCAAAAATACACTTACAAAAGCATTTAAAAAAATACACTTACATAAAAGGGAGAGTTTGGAGCAGGATGAACACCGGGGGTCCACTGTACCTACCTTTATTGAAGAGAGTTGCAGGCATCTGGAAGATAGGGAGGAGGACAGGGGGAGGGTGTTAGTGTTTGGAAGGGGAATCCCCCTCCATAAAGACTTCAGGTAACAAGTCCTTATCTGGGGTTACTTCCCTTCTTTTTCTTTTAATGCCACTAGGACCAGCTTGAGAGTCACTGGATCCCTGCCTCGTAAAATAACTGTCTAGAGTCCTCTGTTTCTGGTGACTCTTCAACATTTTTCTGAAGTGGGGCAAGATTCTGTCACTGAACATGTTGCAGATGTGGTTTGCTTCAGCTTGCTCAGGGTGGTGTTTTTTAACAAATGTCTGCACCTTAGTCCACATAGAACAAATTTCCTTAATCTCTGAAGAAGTTACTACCTCACCCTGTCCAGCCTCCTCCTCTGAATCAATTTAAATGTCGTCTGTTGCTGTTCCTGATGAAGCTCTCTCAGCTCTTCAGTGGTTAGGTCTACCCTGTGCTCCTCCACCAACTCTTCCACTTCCTCATTACTCACCTCCAACCCCAGGGACTTGCCCAATTCCACAATAGAGTCCACAACAGGCACAGGGTCATCAGGGTCAGCCTCAAATCCTTCAAAATCCCTCTGTTGGACACAACCTGGCCACAGTGGTCTCCAAGCAGAGTTCAAAGTCCTGGAAGTCACTCCCTCCCAAGCCTTACTTATAAGGCCTATGCAATGAACGATATTGAAGTGATCTTTCCAGAACTCTCTTAGGGTCAACTGAGTGTCCTGTGTCACTTGAAAGCACTTTTCAAACAATGCTTTTGTGTAGAGTTTTTTGAAGTTGGAAATGACCTGCTGGTCCTTGGGCTGGATGAGAGGGAGGAGTGGTGTTAGGAGGCAAGAACTTCACTCTGATGAAACTGAACTCATCAGACAAATAATCTCCCAAGCTGTGAGGATGAGCAGGAGCATTGTCCAGTAGCAGGAGGCACTTGAGTGGCAATTTCTTTTCCAGGAGGTATTTCTTCACACTAGGGCCAAACACTCCAGTGAACCATTCCACGAAAATGTCCTTAGTGACCCATGCCTTCCAATGCACACACAATTTATTCCTGTTAACATTGTGTTTCTTGAAGGTTCTTTGATTTTCTGTGTTATACATCAGTAAAGTCTTCACTTTAAAATCACAACTGGCATTGGCACAAAGCATAAGAGTTAGCCTGTCTTTCATAGGCTTGTGTCCTGGCAGTGCCTTTTCCTCCTGAGTAATGAAGGTCCTGTTGGGCATTTTCTTCCAAAACAGGCCTGTTTCATCACAATTAAACACTTGTTGGGGTTCAAATTTTTCAGTGTCTACGAACCCCTGGAATTCCTGCACAAACTTTTCAGCTGCACGTTTGTCTGAGCTGGCTGCCTCACCATGTCTCACAACACTGTGTATGCCACTACGTTTCTTAAACCTCTCAAACCAGCCTTTGCTGGCTTTAAAATCACTCGCCTCAGCACTGGTTCCAGGCATTGTCTTGACAAGATCTGCGTGCAACTGCCTTGCCTTTTCACAAATTATCGCCGTGGAAATACTATCACCCGCTATCTGTTTTTCATTGATACACACCCCCAACAACTTCTCAACCTCATCCACTGTTTTCGATCTATTTTTCGTTAACATATCAACCCCTTTTGCAACATTGGCTTCCTTGATTTCATTTCTCTTTGCCAGGATAGTGGTGATAGTAGATGTGTTTTTGTTGTACATCCTGGTAAGCTCACTCACACGTATACCACTCATATTTTTCAACTACAGTGGAGTCCCGGTTAACGGCCTACTCCAAACACTAACAATTATGTAAGTGTATTTTTGTAAGTGCTTCTGTAAGTGTATGTTTGGAGGACCAAAAGGACTAATCTAATTTACATTATTGCTTATGTTAATAAATTCTTTCAGTAACGGCACTTGAACAGTATTCTAGAACGAATTATGGCCGTTAACCGGGAGTCCACTGTATCTCCTTCTTTAGTTCGATATTGTTTCTCACTCTTTACCACAGGGGTGCCACTAGGAAGCTTCTTTGGACCCATGGTGACTTATTTCACAGTGACAATCACTGAACCACCAATAAACACAACAAAAGTACAGTGGACCCCCGAGTAACGAACACCCCGGAAATCGTACAATTATGTAAGTACAGTGGTCCCTCAGTTTTCGCCGAAAATTCGTTCCAGAATGCTGCTCAGGTGCCATTACCGAACGAATTTACTTCCTTAAGAAATAATGTCACGTAGGTTAGTCTATTTCAGACCCCCAAAAATACACTTGCAACAGCACTTACGAAAATACACTTACATAAATGTTCAAGTTTGGAGATGCACGAAAACCGAGGGACCACTGTATAATATTGTAAGTGCTTGTGGAAGTGTATTTTTTGGGGTCTGAAATAGACTAACTTACGTGACATTATTCCTTAAGGGAGTAAATTCGTTCGGTAATGGCACTTGAGCAGGCTTCTGGAATGAAGTTTTTACGTTACTCGGGGGTCCACTGTACATATTGTGAATGTTTGAAAGAGCGCGCTGGGTAATGTTCTCTCATTGGTAAACAACTCTAGACTGGCATCCATTGCGCCTCGCCGTGCAAGTACGGGCAGGCGGACAGGTCTGGTACGGGTCGCTATACAAGGGAATGGCCGCTACATGAGGGAAATATTTACCGAAAAAAGCGCTCATTACACAAATTCACCGCTATACGGAATCACCGCTAGTCGAGGGACCACTGTACAGTGGACCCTCGCTATTCGAACACCCCAAAACTCACCCTTTTATGTAAGTTTATTATTGTAAGTGCTTTTATAAGTGTATTTTTGGGGGTCTGAAATGGACTAATCTAATTTACATCATTCCTTATGGGAATAAATTCATTTGGTAACAGCACTTGAACAGCATTCTGGAATGAGGGTGAGTTTTGGAGTGTTCGAATAGCGAGGGTCCACTGTACATTTCAGCCACAGTTGTCTCCTTCCACCGGTGGATGACGATGTGCTTTTTTCTGGAACTGCTGAGTCAGCGGGTTGGGTCCCAGTCTGGGCTGGCATCGCATGCTGCATGTTCGTGGCACCACCACCACCTACTGACGCATGTCGTCTATCCATCCCAATTATAGCCACATCATCGTCACTTTCACTGTCTATTCCAGGTGAAGGGCCTCGGGATATACTCAATCCCCTTGGAATTGCATATGGAATAGGGTACAGATACAGGGATCCCAATAGAAATAAGTCACTCTGACTTTTTTGGGTTATCCTAGGCTCTTTACATATACAGTGGTCCCTCTGTTTTCGTGCATCTCCAAACTCGAACATTTATGTAAGTGTATTTTCGTAAGTGCTGTTGCAAGTGTATTTTTGGGGGTCTGAAATAGACTAACCTACGTGACATTATTTCTTAAGGAAGTAAATTCATTCGGTAATGGCACTTGAGCAGCATTCTGGAACGAATTTTCGGCGAAAACCGAGGGACCACTGTACGTACAGTGGACCCCCGGTGTTCGTGATTTTTTCGTTCCAGAATGCTGTTCAAGTGCCATTACCAAACGAATTTATTCCCATAAGGAATAATGTAAAGTAGACTAGTCTTTTTAGACCCCCAAAAATACACTTACAAAAGCATTTAAAAAAATACACTTACATAAAAGGGCGAGTTTGGAGCAGGACGAACACCGGGGGTCCACTGTATGCTGCTGTGTATGATAATCTATGTAACTGTATTTGTGTATACCTGAATAAAATTACTCGAGCGCATGTGGCGTCGTAAGTAAGTACAGTGGACCCTCACTATTCGAACACTCCAAACTCACCCTTTTATGTAAGTTTATTATTGTAAGTGCTTTTATAAGTGTATTTATTGGGGGTCTGAAATGGACTAATCTAACAGCACTTGAACAGCACTTGAACAGTATTCTGGAATGAAGAATGTTCGAATAGCGAGGGTCCACTGTAAGTTTATTCAGGTATACACAAATACAGTTACATAGATTATCATACATATCAGCATATGTGTGGAGAACCCAGCATAACCCAAAAAAGTCAGACAAAGTGACTTATTTTCATTAGGGTCCCTGTACCATATGGTACAATGTACCATATGGTATAATTTACCATATGGGACAATGTACAATATGGGACATTGTACCATATGGGACATTGTACCTTATGGGACATTGTACCATATGGGACATTGTACCATATGGTACCATTGTACTATATGGTACCATTGTACAATATGGTACCATTGTACCATATGGTACCATTGTACTATATGGTACCATTGTACAGTATGGTACCATTGTACCATATTGTACAATGTACCATATGGTTCAAAACCATAGAATTCCTATTCAGATCCACTTCCATCAGTGTTAGAACTATAACTTGGGAAGAGGAGAGTCAGAATTAGCCGGGGAGTGAGAGCTTCCTTGTCGCCAGGCATGATGAACAAAGCGTACTGAGATGGCTTTCCCACAATGCAATGCGGGTGCCCTGATTTTTTTGTTTACTGTGCACACTGACCACGTAGACCCATTCTCTTAGATGTAGGCCTACCAGCCTTCTCGCTCTAAATTTGAAGCCACTAGAATTTTGGCGTAAATCTACGGCTTGGACTCTGGCTTCAAAGCCGTAGATCTACGGGACGGACCCTGTAAAGGTTGATGAGTTCAAGCAAAAACTGAGAAATGTTCCATGTGCTAAATTAGGCCAGTCATTTTTACACCATTTATGGCCCTGAAGGTAATCATTGAATGCAGTTTCTGAAACCATCATTCAAGCTTTCTCTTAAATTGTCAGTCACCTATTTTTTTTTTCTTTTAATTATTTTGTAATTTGTGTTGTGAATATTATTTTCAACTGCCTAACAATACCGTGTGCTAGACTAATATGTAATCTTTTGAGGTTTAACCCTTTGACTGTCGGAGGCCCCATTCTGAAACTGTCATTCTATGTCGCAAAATTTTGGATTTTTTTTCTTTTTTCTTATGAAATAATAGAGAATCTTTTCCCGGTGGTAATGACACCAAAAGTACGAAATTTGATGGAAAACTTACGAAGTTACGCTCTCGCGAAGTTAGTGATGTCGGCGATATATACACATCGGCGATTTCGCCGACTTTGAGCCCTATTTTCGGCCAATTCCATTGTTACAGTCGACCATACTCATAGCTATTTCTTTAGAACTCCATTTGTTCTATCGATTGAGTACAAGAAACCACCAATTTACCGATTTCAACTACCCAATAAAGTGGTCAGAAATTGGCAATTTGGCCAATTTCATGCAAAATAAAAAAGATGTCAATTTCAAAATAGGGTTCAGAATAAACAATGCAGACATTCCTGGCACTAAAATAAGATTTTCTCTGTTCATTAGTCACGTCTTTAGGCCCCTCTTATATTACTCTTGCTTTCTATTTTGATTTTTTATTCACACAAAAAATAGAAGATTTACTGTTATGCAGACTACTGCATTATTGTAAAAATGGTATAAATAATATTAGTGCACTTGTGTAAGAATATTAGATTCACCAGTTGATGTGTATTGAACGCATGGCGTGATTTGTGTACTCTTGAACATTGGCAAAAATCGAACATTTCCACTACTTTGAGCTCACTTTCAAGGTCATTTTCACCATGAAACTAATCTAAATCATCTCTATTTCTGTAATATGTTTTCCATTTTATCAAATGAGACCATGAAAAGAGAATACAACCATAAATACTATACGAAAATACACCTCAAAGTTGGCATTTTAATCCAAAAAAACGGTAGTTTTTTTTTTATACAGCGCACACTGACCACACAGACCCATTGTTTCATATGTGGGCCTACCAGCTTTCTCCCACTTGATTTGAAGCCGCTAGAATTTTTGAGTATACAGTGGACCCCCGCCTAACGAACACCCCGGAAATCGTACAATTATGTAAGTATAATATTGTAAGTGCTTGTGGAAGTGTATTTTTGGGGGTCTGAAATAGACTAACCTACGTGCCATTATTTCTTAAGGAAGTAAATTCGTTCGGTAATGGCACTTGAGCAGGCTTCTGGAATGAATTTTGTTCGTTAGGCGGGGGTCCACTGTACAGTGGACCCCCGGTGTTCGTCCTGCTCCAAACTCGCCCTTTTATGTAAGTGTATTTTTTTAAATGCTTTTGTAAGTGCATTTTTGGGGGTCTAAAAGGACTAGTCTACTTTACATTATTCCTTATGGGAATAAATTTGTTTGGTAATGGCACTTGAACAGCATTCTGAAACGAAAAAATAACGAAAACCGGGGGTCCACTGTATATTCGTCCGAAACACTGGCTCGTAAGACGTATATATATGACCGAAACAGTCAAAGGGTTAAGGGCTTTTAGTCCTAGACTAACTTAGGCAAAAATGATGTGAATATTATTAGCTTTTCAAATATACAGTGGACCCCCGGTTTTCGTGATGCTCCAAACTCTAACAATTATGTAAGTGTATTTTTGTAAGTGCTTTTGTAAGTGTATTTTTGGGGGTCTAAAAAGACTAATCTAATTTACATTATTCCTTATGGGAATAAATTTGTTTGGTAACGGCACTTGAACAGCATTCTGGAACGAAAAAATCACGAAAACTGGGGGTCCACTCTATTTATGTATACCATAAAGTTTTTTCAACACTGACTGTCTTCCACCAAGGCAGGGTGACCTGAAAAAGAAGAAACAAAAGTTTTTCTTCTGTTTACATTTAGTAATTTATACAGAAGGGGTTACCAGCTGCTTGCTCATGGCATTTTAGTCACCTCTTATGACACTCATGGCTGACAGAGGAAGGATGCTTCTCCACTTTCCCATGGAGTGTTTTGAAAATATAGTTTTGAATTTAAAAAGTTAACTTTGTTAATTTTAATTTAATATTAATTCTTTGTTATAGTATTCTTCTTCTATGTTATAATGCTGTGTGAGCCTTGATTCTTCCTGCAGTCCTGCTCACACTATGGTTATTTAGCCAGGTTTAAGATGGGAATATATTTTCAGTCCTTACAGATGGGAGAAATCAGATTTTTTGTGCATCACCAGTCACCAAATGCACTATTTTCATATCTTATGTATTGTTTTTATATCCTGTGCATTGTTTTCATATCCTGTGCACTATTTTCATATCCTGTGCACTGTTTTCATATCTTGTGCACTGCCATTTAAAACTTGCATCAGCAAACAAACGAAGAGTTCTCCAGGATTCAATGCAGCAAAGGATCACTTCAGCTTGCTACGTTCTGGTAATGCATCAGGCGATTCTAAGTGCAAGCCCATGCTTATTTACTGCTCCAAGACTCCCTGTGCTTTGAAAGGTACAGATAAATCCCCCTCACCAGTTATTCAATGGTCAATCCAGTCAGCATGGCTGACAGAGGAAATTTTTGTTGACTGGTTTAAGCATCACTTCTGAAAGTCATGTTTTACTGAAGTCGTGTTTTTACTGAACTTGTCGGATTAATGGACGCTGACTCAGTCCTTGGAGGGCCACACTTTTGGCATAAATTTAACATTGCAAATGCCATCAACTACATTCAGGGTGCATGGAATGAATTGCCCAAATCAACATTAAGTGCAGGATGGGGAAAATTATTGTCTGGTATAGTGAATGCTTTCAAAGGCTTTTCCTCAATTGGACTCTTATGGGTCCAATTGATTGTAATAATAATAATAATAATAATTTTCTTCAATTGAGAGCCAAGTACAGGAAATTGTTCAGCTGCCAGGGAGATTGTAGGTGAGGGCTTTGAAGATATGAAGGAGGATGTGAATGAGTTCTTAGAAGATGATGAGGAAGAAAAAAGTCCAGAGGAAATGTTGGTAGAGTTCAGTGTCCAGATACTGTACGAGGGATGTTGGTAGAGCTCAGTGTCCAGATGCTGTACGAAGGATGTTGGTAGAGTTCAGTGTCCAGATACTGTACGAGGGATGTTGGTAGAGCTCAGTGTCCAGATACTGTATGAGGGATGTTGGTAGAGCTCAGTGTCCAGATACTGTACGAGGGATGTTGGTAGAGTTCAGTGTCCAGATACTTTACGAGGGATGTTGGTAGAGCTCAGTGTCCAGATACTGTACAAGGGATGTTGGTAGAGCTCAGTGTCCAGATACTGTACAAGGGATGTTTGTAGAGCTCATTGTCCAGATACTGTACAGGGGATGTTGGTAGAGCTCAGTGTTCAGATACTGTACAAGGGATGTTGGTAGAGCTCAGTGTTCAGATACTGTACAAGGGATGTTGGTAGAGCTCAGTGTCCAGATACTGTACAAGGGATGTTGGTAGAGCTCAGTGTCCAGATACTGTACAAGGGATGTTGGTAGAGCTCAGTGTCCAGATACTGTACAAGGGATGTTGGTAGAGCTCAGTGTCCAGATACTGTACAAGGGAGGCAGGTAACAAATCAAGATGAGGAAGAAAAAACAGAAGAAAAACAATTAACATTGCAACACTTATATGAGTGGTTCCATATTACGTATTGGTAAAATTGCAGACTTTTTCACTGAAGACACTGACAAATGTAGAAGCACTGTTCTGCAATGAGTCTAGAGCTGCTGCTGATGCCTTATCAGCTGCACAAGATACTGCAGAGTAAAAAATGCCAGAGATGCATCATAAAATTCCTCAGTACTTGAGTACAACCATCATCTTTGCAAGAACCTCTGTCATCTACCTCAGCTAATAAGAACATAAGAAAATAAGAATAGAGGAATGCTGCAGTATTCCTATTGACCTATACTAGGCAGGTTGTTCTGAAACCCAAACTCGGTAACCAAAATATTTGCCCAATCCATTTGCAATGATCCACAACCTTTCTTCTTAGTGAATAATCCACAACCTCCCATCACACCTAATGATCCACAATCTCCCATCACAGTTAATGATCCACAACCTCCCATCTCAGCTAATGATCCACAACCTCCCATCTCAGCTAATGATCCACAACCTTCCATCACAGCTAATGACCCACAACCTTCCATCACAGCTAATGATCCACAACCTTCCATCTCCTCTAATGATCCACAACCTTCCATCACAGCTAATGATCCACAACCTCCCATCTCCTCTAATGATCCACAACCTTCCATCACAGCTAATGATCCACAACCTCCCATCTCAGCTAATGATCCACAACCTTCCATCACAGCTAATGATCCACAACCTCCTATCTCAGCTAATGATCCACAACCTTCCATCACAGCTAATGACCCACAACCTTCCATCTCAGCTAATGATCCACAACCTTCCATCTCAGCCCAGTAGGGCTGCACCATCTTTTTCCACTCCTTTCAGAATCATTGACATACACCAGCAACCGGAATTTAAGGTAAGAGATATTAGTATCTATGTAATCTTTGCAGCTAAAGTTTTTTTTTTATTAAATATAAGATATCATTGCTTTCAGTTACAATTACATTTTCATTTTTACAGTTTTGAGACCTAAAAAAAAATTTGTTTGGCTTTTTGGGGTTGAATAATGTAACCCTATTTTTGTCATATGTCTTCAGTTCATTTTACACAATTTTTTATTTTCACGGTATTTTCAAGAATGTAACCACCATATTAATCAATGGTTAATGGTATTATGGTGGACCCCCAGATTTCGTACAGCTCCCAACTCAAACAATTATGTAAGTGTATTTTTGTAAGTGCTTTGTAATTGTATTTTTGTGGGTCTGAAATGGACTAATCTAATTTACATTCGTCTTTATGGGAACAAATTCGTTCGGTAACGGCACTCGAACAGCATTCTGGAACGAATTAATGACGAAATCCGGGGGTCCACTGTATTATTATTATTATTATGATTATTGTCATTCAGGTGGATTAACAAGTTTTTATTAGCTATTTGGTAGTAACATATCTGATGGTGATTCTATTTCAGGGTTCATGGTATGAGGAGATGATTAACAATCGCAACAAGTCTGTGGTGCGAGGCATGGCATGGAACACAGATGGCCAGAAGATTTGTATTGTATATGAGGATGGTTTGTAATAACTTTTAATATGTCTTTTAATATTTTTTAACACACTGGCCATCTCCCACCGAGGTAGAGTGACCTCAAAAAAGAAGAGACACTTTCACCATCACTCACTCCATCACCATCATTCCAGAGGTGCACTGATATTACAGCTCAGATGCCCCTCCAATCTGCAATATCCCCCACATGTCTTTCAGAGTGCAGGCACTGTACTGGGAGATCTTTTCCCTCCCAAATTTTTTTTGTCAATATATGAGGTGGTTCAGACATTTAGAAAAGATGTAATGAAATAGAATGACTTGGAAGGCTTATAAATCTGTAGTGGAAGGAAGGCAGGTAGGGGTCATTCTAGGAAAGGTTGGAGGGAGGGGGTAAAGGAGGTTTTATGTGCAAGGACCTTGGACTTCCAGTAATTGTGTGTGAGCATGTTAGATAGAAACAAGTCAAGGCAAATGGTTTTTATGACTTGATGTGCTGATTTCCCCTGAAGGGACTCGGGGAAACCAGTTAGTTGGACTTGAGTCCTGGAGGTGGAAAGTACAGTGCTTGCACTCTGAAGGAGGGGTGGGGATATGTTGCAGTTTTTGAAGTCTAGTGTAGGTGCACCTCTGGCAAGACAGTGATGGAGTGAGTCATAATGAAAGTGTTTTTTATTTTTTGGGTCACTCTGCCTGGTGGGAAATGGCCGATGTGTTAATAAAAAAATGTATTCATGAAAGATTGCATGGCAGAAAAGGTTAAGCACCACATTTAAACAAACAAACAACTTTATTTTTATAAAGTGGCATACAGCATAGTACAGTGGTACCTCGGTTTACGATATTTTTTTGCTCCAGAATGCTGTTCAAGTGCCATTACCAAACGAATTTATCCCCATAAGGAATAATGTAAAATAGACTAGTCCTTTTAGACCCCCAAAAATACACTTACAAAAGCATTTAAAAAAATAAACTTAGTACATAAAAGGGCGAGTTTGGGGACCATCGTAAACCGAGGTACCACTGTATATATTATAGTACTGGGCATGTATAAACTACTTTATAGAAAGCCTTTTGTTATGTAATTCATTTTGGGCAGCCTTAAAACTAACTTATAATTACTATACAATGAAACACATATAGTACAGTGGACCCTCGGTTAACGAAAGGTTCCGTTAACGTAAGCTTCGGAAAACGTAAGCTTTTTTCGTAATCGGTTAGCGAAAAATTCCTCGGTTACCGAAAGGTATTAGACGTGTCCGCCTGCTCCGCGCAAGCGCAGGACGCCAGTGAAGCATTGTTTACCATTGAGAGAACATTACCTAGCGCGCTCTTTCAAAGATTCACAATATATTTGATGTCTTTTTTTGTGGTTTAGTGATTGTCACTGTGAAATAAGTCACCATGGGTCCAAAGAAGCTTCCTAGTGGCACCCCAGTGGTAGCAGGCATGCAGGGAATGTAGCATTCATGCAGAGAGTGTAGCATTCATGCAGGGAGTGTAGCAGTCATGCAGGGAGTGAAGCATTCATGCAGGGAGTGTAGCATTCATGCAGGGAGTGTAGCATTCATGCAGGGAGTGTAGCATTCATGCAGGGAGTGTAGCATTCATGCAGGGAGTGTAGCATTCATGCAGGGAGTGTAGCATTCATGCAGAGAGTGTAGCATTCATGCAGGGAGTGTAGCATTCATGCAGGGAGTGTAGGAGGCATGCAGGGAGTGTAGCATTCATGCAGGGAGTGTAGCATTCATGTAGGGAGTGTAGCAGGCATGCAGGGAGTGTAGCAGGCATGCAGGGAGTGTAGCAGGCATGCAGGGAGTGTAGCAGGCATGCAGGGACTGTACCAGGCATGCAGGGAGTGTAGCAGGCATGCAGGGACTGTACCAGGCATGCAGGGAGTGTAGCATTCATGCATTAAAAGAAAAAGAAGGGAAGTAACCCCAGAGAGGGACTTGTTACCTGAAGTCCTTTGGAGGGATTCCCTTCCAACCATTAACACCCTGCCCCTGTCAGCAACTCTACCTTCCAGATGCCTGCAACTCTTCAATAAAGGTAAGTAAATGTTATTTTTTTTTTTTTTTTTTGAGTGATTATTTTTTTGTGGAACGAATTAATTGTATTTACATTATTTCTTATGGGAAATAAGGTTTCAGATAATGAAAGATTCAGATTAAGTAATAGCTCCTGGACCGGATTAATTTCGTTAACCGAGGGTCCACTGTACTTGAGAATAAGAATACTTAGTTTATACTATATTGATGATATTCTGTAATTTATTACTGTACATACTTGGCTTCATACATTTTATGTGTATCTTCTATGTGCAGGTGCAGTAATTGTAGGAAGTGTGGATGGGAACCGAATATGGGGAAAAGAACTGAAGGGTCAACATCTGATGGGTGTTGAATGGTCACCTGACTCTTGTCTCCTCCTCTTCTCACTTGTTAATGGGGAAGTTCATGTCTATGACAATACTGGAGGTTTTGTTGTAAGTATTTTAGTATTTGGACTGTAAACTTAGTCTCGCAAGTTTTTTATGTAAATTTGTAAATGCTTCTCAGAACGCTAAATCTTGGGTAGGGTGGCCCAAAAAGAAAAATGAAAGTTTCTCTTTTTAACTTTAGTAATGTATACAGGAGAAGGGGTTACTAGCCCCTTGCTCCCGGCATGTTAGTCGCCTCTTACGACACGCATGACTTACAGAGGAAGAATTCTGTTCCACTTCTCCATGGAGATAAGACGAAATAAACAAGAACAAGAACTAGTAAGAAAATAGAAGAAAACCTAGAGGTGTGTGTATGTATATGCTTGTACATGTATGTGCAGTGTGACCTAAGTGTAAGTAGAAGTAGCAAGACATACCTGAAATCTTGCATGTTTATAAGACTGAAAAAAACCATCAGCAATCCTTTTCTTCTTTCTTTCAACACGTCGGCTGTTTCCCACCGAGGCAGGGTGGCCCAAAAGGAAAAACAAAAGTTTCTCCTTTTACATTTAGTAATATATACAGGAGAAGGGGTTACTAGCCCCTTGCTCCCGGCATTTTAGTCGCCTCTTACGACATGCATGGCTTACGGAGGAAGAATTCTGTCCCACTTCCCCATGGAGATAAGAGGAAATAAGAACAAGAACTAGTAAGAAAATAGAAGAAAACCCAGAGGGGTGTGTATATACAGTGGACCCCGAGTTTCGTAAACCCCGGAAATTGTACAATTATGTAAGTATAATATTGTCAGTGCTTGTGGAAGTGTATTTTTGGGGGTATGAAATAGACTAACCTACGTGACATTTTTCCTTAAGGGAGTAAATTCGTTCGGTAATGGCGCTTGAGCAGACTTCAGGAGTGAAGTTTTTACGAAACTCGGGGGTCCACTGTATATGCTTGTACATGAATGTGCAGTGTGACCTAAGTACAAGTAGAAGTTGCAAGATTTACCTGAAATCTTGCATGTTTATGAGACAGAAAAAAGTCACCAGCAATCCTACCATCATGTAAAACAATTACAGTCTTCCATTTTACACTCACTTGGCAGGACGGTAGTACATTTCTGGGCGGTTGCTGTCTACCAGCTTACTACCTAGAGAATGTTAAATATCACTTGTTAACCCTTTGAGGGTCCAAGCTGTAGTTTACGCCATGAGCTCAGCTCACTAAGATAAGCTGTGAGCGGAAAATTTGGGGCTAGATATGAGAGAATGGATCTATGTGGTAAGTATGCACCATATAAAACAAATTCTGTAGCACACAGTGCATAATGTAAAAAAAAACTGCCTCTGTGTTTTTGGATTAAAACATTGACTTTGCAATGTACAGTGGACCCCCGGATTACGTACTGCTCCAAACTCGAACAATTATGTAAGTGTATTCTCCTTTTACATTTAGTAATATATACAGGAGAAGGGGTTACTAGCCCCTTGCTAGGGGTCTAAAAGGACTAATCTAATTTACATTATTCCTTATGGGAACAAATTCGTTCGGTAACGGCACTTGACGTAATCCGGGGGTCCACTGTATTTTCGTATTGTTTTTACTGTTTTCACAGTTTTCTAGTCTCATTTGATAGAATGGAAGATATATTACAGAAATAAAGATGATTTTGATTGGTTTTAGTACTGAAAATAGCTTGAAATTGAGCTCAAAATAGCGGTTTTTACAAAACAGAAGTGTTAATAGAAGAGCAGAGTATATGGAGAGTAAAAGAAAGGTGAAGAGAGTAGTGAGAGAGTGCAAAAGAAGAGCGGATGAAAGAATGGGAGAGGCTCTGTCAAGAAATTTTGCTGAAAACAAGAAAAATTTTTGGAGTGAGATAAACAAGGTAAGAAAGCCTAGGGAACGAATGGATTTGTCAGTTAAAAACAGAGTAGGGGAGTTAGTAGATGGGGAGCTGGAGGTATTGGGTAGATGGCGGGAATATTTTGAGGAACTTTTAAATGTCGATGAAAAAAGGGAGGCGGTAATTTCATGTACTGGCCAGGGAGGTACAACATCGTTTAGGAGTGAAGAAGAGCAGGATGTGAGTGTGGGGGAGGTGCGTGAGGCATTACGTAGAATGAAAGGGGGTAAAGCAGCTGGAACTGAAGGGATCATGACAGAAATGTTAAAAGCAGGGGGGGATATAGTGCTGGAGTGGTTGGTATTTTTGTTTAATAAATGTATGAAAGAGGGGAAGGTACCTAGGGATTGGCAGAGAGCATGTATAGTTCCTTTATATAAAATGAAGGGGGATAAAAGAGAGTGTAAAAATTATTGGGGAATAAGTTTACTGAGTATACCAGGTAAAGTGTATGGCAGGGTTATTATTATTGAAAGAATTAGAGGTAAGACAGAGAGTAGGATTGCAGATGAGCAAGGAGGCTTTAGAGTGGGTAGGGGATGTGTAGATCAAGTGTTTACAGTGAAGCATATATGTGAACAGTATTTAGATAAAGGTAGAGAAGTTTTCATTGCATTTATGGATTTAGAAAAGGCATATGATAGAGTGGATAGGGGAGCAATGTGGCAAATGTTGCAAGTGTATGGAATAGGTAGTAAGTTACTGAAGGCTGTAAAGAGTTTTTATGAGGATAGTGAGGCTCAGGTAAGGATGTGTAGGAGAGAGGGAGATTACTTCCCGGTAAAAGTAGGTCTTAGACAGGGATGTGTAATGTCACCATGGTTGTTTAATATATTTATAGATGGGGTTGTAAAAGAAGTAAATGCTAGGGTGTTGGGGAGAGGGGTGGGATTAAATTATGGGGAATTAAATGCAAAATGGGAGTTGACACAGTTACTTTTTGCTGATGATACTGTGCTTATGGGAGATTCTAAAGAAAAGTTGCAAAGGTTAGTGGACGAGTTTGGGAGGGTGTGTAAAGGTAGAAAGTTGAAAGTGAACATAATAATAATAATAATAATAATAATAATTTTTATTTGGACATGATACAAAGAATTACATTTGGTTATTGAGATTACATGAGGTGTACATGCCAAAAGCCCCTAGTATGCAGGGCATTTTGGGCAGACTTAAAATTAACTTAAAACTAGATTGTAAGAATTATTGTAGATAGTATATAATGAGTAAAGGTGAGTATTTAAGCTATGAAATTTGAACATAGTTTTGTACTTTTGTCTTCATTATAAAATTAATTAGATCAGATTAAACAAATTAAAGCAATAGTAATAATAACATAATAAAAGTTATGGTTGATAATTTATGAAATAAGTAAAGTTGCTTATCTAAGTTTTAAAGTTTGAATATAAGTTGAACATATCAATTAATTGTAGCAATTTATTGCAGCAATGCAACTAATTGAGTGAGATAACAATTTAAAACAATTTAAAACAATTAATTGCATTGCAGTTAGTTTACGTGGTCATTATAATATAAGTGTTGGGAATAATTAGCTAAGTAAGTATTATTCATATCAGGTTTTACATTCATTCATTCAATCGTTCATTCATACATTACATTGACTTTAAAGTCAGGTTTTACTTTAGGTGATTATTCTACTTTGCTGGGAATGGTTGATATGGAGCAATTATCTTTGGGTGAGAAGGTGGTTTTTTAGCATCGTTTTGAATTGGGGTACAGGTAGGGTTTCTTTGGCAATGACAGGTAATGAATTCCAAATTTTCGTGCCTTTTATGTGCATTGAGTTTTTACATAGTGTTAGGTGGACACGGGAACATTGAGGAGTGATCTGTGTCTAGTGTTATGGTCATGTGTCCTGTTAAAATTAGTAAGGAGAAGTTTGAGTGGTGGGTTAATATCTGCATAGAGTGTTCTATGTATGTAATAGGCACAGTAAAAAGTATGGATGTCTTGTATGGTGAGTAAGTTTAGGTTTTTGAATATTGGTGGAGTATGTTGCCTGGAGTGAGAATTTGTTATCATTCTAACTGCTGCCTTTTGTTGTGTTATTAGTGGTCTGAGATGAGTTATTGATGTAGAGCCCCATGCGCAGATTCCATAGGTGAGGTAGATAAGAGTAAGGTGATGAGGGTATCAAACGATTTAAATAAAGAAAAATTGGATATCACATTGGAGAGAGGGATTATGGAAGAAGTAAATGTTTTCAAATATTTGGGAGTTGACGTGTCAGCAGATGGGTTTATGAAGGATGAGGTTAACCATAGAATTGATGAAGGAAAAAAGGTGAGTGGTGCATTGAGGTATATGTGGAGACAAAAAACTTTATCCATGGAGGCAAAGAAGGAAATGTACGAAAGTATAGTGGTACCAACACTCTTATATGGGTGTGAAGCATGGGTTGCAAATGCTGCAGCAAGGAGGAGGCTGGAGGCAGTGGAGATGTCCTGTCTAAGGGCAATGTGTGGTGTAAATATTATGCAGAAAATTCGGAATGTGGAAATTAGGAGAAGGTGTGGAGTTACTAAAAGTATTTGTCAGAGGGCTGAAGAGGGGTTGTTGAGGTGGTTTGGTCATTTAGAGAGAATGGATCAAAGTAGAATGACTTGGAGAGCGTATAAATCTGTAGGGGAAGGAAGGCAGTGTAGAGGTCGTCCTAGAAAAGATTGGAGGGAGGGGTAAAAGGAGGTTTTGTGGGCGAGGGGCTTGGACTTCCAGCAAGCATGTGTGAGCGTGTTAGATATAGGAGTGAATGGAGACGAATGGTTTTTGGGACATGACGATCTGTTGGAGTGTGAGCAGGGTAACATTTTGTGAAGGGATTCAGGGAAACCAGTTAATTGATTTAGTTGGACTTGAGTCCTAGAAATGGGAAGTACAATGCCTGCACTTTAACCCTTTGACTGTCGGAGACCCCTTTCTGAAACTGTCATTCAATGTTGGGAAATATTCGGAAAAAAAAAAAAAATTCTTACCAAAATGTTAGGATTATTTTGCTGATTGTTTTAAGCCTAAAAACAAATTTTTGCGATCAGTACTTACCGAGATATGGAGGCGTAAAGTTGGCAGAATATGAGCTGCGTATGGCAACATCGGCGAATTCTGCTGACTTGGTAAACTTCTGTTTACTTCCATTCGTAGATTTCTTGTTTTTTTCACTATTTTCTTTTTTTATGTAACTTATGTGGCCTGTGAGACCACAGTAAGGTGCAATGTATATATATACACTCGTTGTTTGTACCACAATAATTGCACAAACATTAGTATGTTTATATTGTTTACAAAACTTGTTTACACAAACAAACAACGACAAAAAATGTTCAATACTATTGTTCTATAATATATATACATATGTACACTCACTGAACACTTTCCTAGAACTCCTGCAGCTTGTGGAACTCTTTGAAACATGGGTATATGCACAGTGGTACTTTACACTCATCACACATAAAACGAGTGTCTCTGCGTGTTTGTGGGCGTTTTGTGGTATGTTTACAGACAAAACACCTCTTCTGAGCATTTTTCTTGAGAGTAGTAGCAGGCACTTGTATGGGGTAGTGATCACCAGGCCTCAGACGAGAGGGCATGTGTTGATAATTTCGTGGGCGCTGGTCTATTGCAGGTGTTGCTCCTTGGTACTTGAATATTATTTGTCTGATGACTGACAAACATAATTCACCATATTTGGGTTTGTTGTTGGTCTTCAACTTGTACATGTTATAACCATTCAGCATGGAAATGTCAAGAAGATGGAAAAAGAGTTTTATGTACCACTTATAACTTTTGCGTACACAATCAGCAAACCCAATTTGCATGTCACATTTGTCCACTAAGCGCATATTGAGGTTGTAGTCCATCACAGCTGCAGGTTTTAGAATGGGTTCATTGGTCTCTCTATTCTGTCTTCCACTGTCTACCATTTCATGTCTGTGAACTGATGTCAACAATGTGACATCATGTTTGTCTTGCCACCGAAATGCTATGATGTCATTGGCAGCAAACACCTGCACTTCACCTCTACGAGTGCCAGCGTCAAACCTAGGCATATGTTTACGATTTGCACACACTGTGCCACACACGTCTGTCATGTTCACTCACAAGAAATCACTGAGTAAAGGGCTCGTGTACCAGTTATCAGTATATAATATATGACCCTTACCAAGATATGGTTCCATCATTGTTCTAACCACATCACCAAAGATACCCAATAACTTCATGGTATCTCTCAATGTATTACTGCCAGTGTACACAATTAGATCCAGAACCAGACCACTTTTGCAATCACACAGTACAAACAACTTTATACCAAAGCGTTTCTTCTTGCTTGGTATATACTGCTTGAATGACAGTCTGCCTTTGAACAAAATCAAAGACTCATCAATAACAAGCTTCCTGAAGGGATAAAAATACATACAGCACTTTTGTTTCAGGTACATGAACACATTCCTGATCTTATATAACCTGTCGTTTCTGTCAGGCCTGGTTTTATCAGAAAAGTGAAGCATACGCAACAGTATCAAAAAACGATTCACTGGTATAATATTATAATATCACTAAAACCTGGGGTTGAAATCAGGCGTTCTGTCGACCAGTATGTGGTGACAGTGTGCTTATAAACATGTGGCATAAGCATTATTGTGGCAAAGAACAGGTACATCTCTGCCACAGTTGTGTCCTTCCACTGGTGTAGCCGTGAATTTGGTGAAAGAAATGTGTTTGCCATGGTGTACTCATAGTATGTGTTGCTTTCCCTGACAATAATGTCCATCAGGGGTTCATCAAAGAATAACTCAAAGCATTCTAGTTCAGTAGCATTGTTCCCAAGTGTACACGATGGCTGTATTCCACTTTGTGCTTCATCAAAGTCATGGGGATTGGGAACAAAATTGTCACCTTGCTGCCAATCCCAGATGCGGTCTGCTGGTGCATACTGGATATTGACAGGTGGTTGTGGTTGTGCAGGTTGTGGTTGTGCAGGTTGTGGTTGTGCAGGTTGTGGTTGTGCAGGTTGTGGTTGTGCAGGTTGTGGTTGTGCAGGTTGTGGTTGTGCAGGTTGTGGTTGTGCAGGTTGTGGTTGTGCAGGTTGTGGAAGTGTGGGGGTGGTTGATGGTGGTTGTGCTGAGTTAGCAGCGTGGGTAGCAGCGTGGCCCGCTCATGGTGGCACATGACTCATGCCACCGCCAACACCACCACCACTACCACCACCTGCCCCACGCACATTACGCATCCCCATTGTAACAATATCGTCATCTTCACTATCAATTTGTGGTGTAGGGCCAAGAGATGTACTCCGAGATTTACTCCTTTTCCTTGGAATAGCATATGGCACACTACCAGAACGCATGTTGCGTCGTACATACTGCCGCTTCACTGGAGAATAATCTCCCTCACTGTCGCCACTAGAACTGCTTTCAATAACTTTTAAATCACTGTCATCATCACTTACACTGCTCACATCAGAGTCTTCTACACGTTGAAATAGTTTCCTCTTTTGTTCTGGTACAGGTGAACGTGAATGAGACGGCCCAGCACCAGATGTGGACAGTTGTGGGTCATCTGGGTTTTCATCACTAATTATGTTATCCTGGGCACTGCTTTCGGTCACACCCTTTTGAAAACCATGGAATTCACTTTCACTGGCACTTCCATCGCTGTTAGAACTATCACTTGGGAAGAGAAGGACTCCAATTCGCCGGGGAGTGAGGTACTTCTTACTGCCAGGCATGGTGAACAAGGACTACAAACATGGTGCTCCCACAATGCACCACTGGGTCCCCAATTTTTTCCATACTGCGCACACCCACCACGCAGACCCATTCTCTCACATGTAGGCCTATCAGCTTTCTCCCGCTTCATTTGAAGCCGCTAGAATTTAGGTGTATATATATGTCCGAAACATTGGCTCGTAAGACGTATATATATACGTCCGAAACAGTCAAAGGGTTAAAGGAGGGGTCTGGGATAGTGACAGCTGGGAGGGACTATTCTCAGCTGTCGTATCTGAGCGCCTCTGCAAAGACAGTGATTATGTATGAGTGTGGTGAAAGTGTTGAATGATGATGAAAGTATTTTCTTTTTGGGGATTTTCTTTCTTTTTGGGTCACCCTGCCTCGGTGGGAGACGGCCGACTTGTTGAAAAAAAAAAAAACTTCGATTTTTGCCTATGTTCAAGAATAAACAAATGACGTCACACGTACAATACACATCAACTTTTGGGTCTAATATACATTCATGAATGCACTGATATTATTTATAATACAATTATTGCAATATTGCCTAACAGTAAATCTTCTATTTTTTGGTGTGAATAAAAATTCTTTATGTAAATGAAAAATCAAAATGAAATTTATCTGTAAAGCCTGGAAACGTAACTAATAAACAGAGGAAATGTTATTTTAGTGCCAGGAATGCCTGCATTGTTTATTCTTGACCCTGTTTTGAAAGTAAAATATTTTGAACTTTGTGTGAAATTGGCCAAATTACCAGTTTCTGGTCACTTTATTGGATAGTTGAAATAGTTGATTGGGTAGTTTCTTGTGCTCAATCAATAAAATGGAAGTAATACTAACGAAATATCTAAGAATTTGGTCGACTGGAATAATGTAATTGGCCTCAAAGTTGTGAGTGTAATTTCGTCAGTTTTCCATCAAATTTCGTACTTTTTGTACGAAATAAGAAAAAATATTTTTTTTTTAAATTCTTGGACTCTGTGGACAAAGCGTAGATCTATGGCTTGGACCCTCAAAGGGTTAAATGCTCTCTTATTTTCAGGACTTCCTCTGATTGTTGTGGTTTAATATCTCTAAAGAAAAGATCATATAATATTTTTAACTGTTAGAATGAGAAAACATTAATAGTGTAATATTACCAAGGATTTTTAAATAAGTTTTGAAAAATGAGACTGTAGGTACCTGGAGTATACCTGGAGGGTGTTGTAGGGGTCAGCGCCCCCTCGGACTGGTCCATGACCAGACCTCATACTGTAATAAAATTTTTTGTATTTCAGAGCAGGCTAAACATCCAGTGTTTGGGCAGTATGGGATTAGGAGCTATCGTTGTTGGGCTATCATGGTACAATGGACGTAATGGCTATTTTGAACCAGACTGTCCCACACTAGCCATATGTTATGACAATGGAAGAATGCAGATAATGCGTAATGAGAGTGATGACGGTAAGTGACTTTAGTGTTTTATAGTTGCATAAACTCATTACACTAAAGCTCAGTACTGAACTTTACAATTTAAGAAGCATGGTATGAGACTTTATGATTTTTTTTTTAATATGCTGGCTGTCTCCCACTGAGGCAGGGTGACCCGAAGAAGAAACACTTTCATCATCATCAGTCACACTATCACTGTCTTGCCAGAGGCACACAGATATTACTGTTAAGATGTCCTTCCAAACAGCAGATATTCAAACCCCTCCTTGAAAGTGTAAGCATTGTACTTTCCACCTCCGGGACTCAAGTCCTGTTAACCAGTAATCATTTAAAGATAACAGATTTCTTTATCCGAATGCGTTTACAAATTACTATTATTATTAGCAGCGTGAGCACAGAATTTTTTTTTTTTACCTCATATGAGGCATCACTACCAGGGAATACTGTATATTCTCCTCTTTGCTTGTTTGTTTAGCTTCACTATAATGAGAATATCCAATAGCTGTGCAGTGTTTTTTTTTTTCCATATTTTCACTGCTGTTTCAAAGATAATATAGTAAGAATTCCTGGTTGGATTTATGACAGACTTAATTGCACATGTATTGACATTATGTGGGTGCTACTTATTCTTGTGTACTGTGTTCCTTAAGAACTATTTTAAAAATATATTTTCTAATTTTATGTTTTTTTTTGTTCATATTGGGGTAAGAGGGACAAATGCATTATAATGTGATCCTTTATTGATGATGTTTTGACCAGACAGTGGGCATATAGACAGTGGGTATATAAATCTGAAGTGGAGGGAAGGAGGTGTAGAGGTGCTCCCATGAAGGGTTGGGAAGGAGTAATGGAGGTGTGAGTGCTAGGGGTTTGAACATCACACAGGCTTGTGTGAGTGCATTGGATCAGATTGGGGTGGAGGTAAGTGGTTTTTATAACTTGATGTACTGTTGGAGTGCAAGCAAAGTAACATTTATGAAGGGATTCAGGGAAAACCGGTTAGCTGGGCCTGGGTCCTGAAGGTGGGAAGTACAGTGCCTGCACTCTAAAGAAGGGGAGGGGATGCTGCAGTTTGGAGGGCCTTTTGAACTTGGAGGTCAGCTTCTTGCAAGACAGCATTTGAATGAATGATGTTGAATGTGTTTCCTCTTTATTTTTGGATCATCCTACCTGTGTGGAAAACAGCTAGTGTGTTAAAATATGTAATAATAATAATAATAATAATAATAATAATAATAATAATAATAATAATAATAATGATGATTTGTTGAGAAAAGTGATGTACAATTCTTTTTATTTAAAACTTTATAGTAATAAGTACCATATATCAACAGTGCCTGTGTTAATAGATACTGGCATGAGTGTGTGTGCCAGCCAGTGGAATCATAATGGAAGTGTAATGGCTGTGGCTGGCACTCTTCATCTCTCTGGTGCTAGTGAGAAGGATTGCAATGTTGTCCAGTTTTATACTCCTTTTGGTGAGGTAAGATTTTCTAAATAATGTCAATTATATTCTGATTCAACTCATCTTAGTTTTATCCTGTTTTCTAAGGTATTGCACAGTGTGAATATCTTAGCATTTTCCTATTGTGCAATAATTAAATTTTAGTTACTGTACATATGTAAGGCAAGGTTAAGTTAAATAAACCTATATATGTTCCAGTCTGGTTTTCTGCCAACTGTACTAACTAACAGACAGTCATTTGAATTCTTGAGCTGAGCACTCACTGTAATCCAGATACGGTACTACATTTTTATGGGGAAACTCTAACTACACCAGCAGGCAGTGACAAATCTACATCTAGTCCCTTGTAAAACACTGTATGTATGTATGTATGTTTGTATGTATGCATACATGTATCAATCATAACTCATTAAATCGTAAACACATTCTGTGATATGTAAGCATGTATTTATGTATATTTGCATGTATGTATGCACAGTTAAGTGTCTGTAAACAAATAAAAGAATGAGCAGGACACATCTAGCAATAGGATGGTACCTTGAGAGTAAGGATGTCAAAATATAAATAACAAAATATAGATTCAGTTAACCCTCTTGTAACGTGACTTCACATACATAGTTCGATTTTATTGCAGTTTGATTGAAAAAGTACAAATTGGATAGCAACAAAAATCTTGATTTTGCAGAGTGCAGTGACTGAAATAATTAGTAATCTGATGCTGAAATAATTAGTAACCTGATGCTGTGCAAACCTGTCGTCGTAGGTTTGAACAGCATCAGATTACACGCAAAATATGGGTACTGAGCTCCATGGAGTTTTTCTCTCTTGCCCAAAATAGGCCTAAGGGCTCAAATTAAGTTGTAATAAATAAATGTCAGAGAATAAACAGAAGAGTGGACGAGGGGCTCAAACTGTGGTTGGCAAATTGACAGTTCGACTCTCTACCGTCTTGACTACCCAGGCCTTTAATAGGAAGAAATCGGAACTAATACTTACTGTATTATATTCCATCAGAGGCACCAACTGTAACCCATCTGAACTCCTTCCCTTAACCCATTAGCTTTAGCAGTAGATATATTCTTACACCCCCTCAAGGCCACATCATCTGTGGACTTAACCCTTAAACTGTCCACACGTAGATATACATTCACGTGCGTACTGCTCCGAACGTAGATCTACGTTTTATTTTTCATTCCTTCAAATTTAGTGCGATAGGCCTGAGTCGCCTAGACATGAGAGAATGGGTTTGCGCCCTCAGTGTGCGCAGTATTAAAAAAATCTGGGACCACTTAGTACCTTGTGGAAGCACCAGTTCAATTGAGCGCCAGCTACAGCAAATAGTGTGGCAAACACCAGGTATTCAATGATGTCATGTCGCATTAACACTCCCCTTATAAGAGGAAAGTAAAAATAGGTTAGATAAATACATAAGTGGCTGTGGGTGGGCATGAGTTGGACCTGACTAGCTTGTGCTACTAGGTCTGATGCCATGCTCCTTCCTTCAGAGGATGTGACCTGACTAGGTGGGTCATTGGTCTAAGCTGGGGGGGTGACATGGACCTGCCTTGCATGGGCCAGTAGGCCTGCTGCAGTGTTCTTTCTTATGTTCTTATGTATTCGGCAGGCTGGCTGGCTTTGGCTGTTTCTGGCTGTCTCTCTATCTGTCTATAACTGTCTATCTGTCTATATCTCTATCTGTCTATATCTTTGTCTGTCTATATCTTTGTCTGTCTGTATCTTTGTCTGTCTATATACAGTCATCCCTCGGTTTTCGGTTTTAATCCGTTCCAGATGGATCGGCTAAAACCAAAATCGGCGAAAACCAAAACTATTTTCCCCATAAGAAATAATGGAAATTCAATTAATCCGTTTCAGAAACCCAGAAGTTTGGAAAAAATTTTTTTGGGGCCTTAAAGATAGATTTACATGCACAAATGAATGAAATGAATGTGGCACTTACCCTTACTGAAGACTGATGTTGTTGGATGGAAGGAGATAGGAGGGAGAGGGTAGAAACCTAATTTTGGAAGGGGAATCCTCCATAAGGACTCTAGGTACCAAGTCCTCATCTGGGGTCACTTCCTTCTTTGTCTTTTAATCCCACTAGGACCAGCTTGTGATTCACTGCACACCTGTGGCACTAAATATCTCTCCAGAGAGCTCTGTATCTGGCAGTCTTTAAAATGTCCCTAAAATGGGACATGGAATTGTCATTGTAAAAGTAGCCAGCACGGATTGCAACATCTTTGTCAGGGTGATGTTCCTCCACAAATGATTGCACCCTACTCCACATTGCACAAATCTCCTTAATCTCTGAAGAAGGCACCTTACATCTTTCTTCCTCCACTGAAGCAATTTCCTCAGATCTGTTTTGTTGTTGTTGCAGCTCAAGCTCTTGCAGCTCTTCAGTGGTTAGATCTTCATTG